>JAZGTK010019672.1:0-11296 GCA_036877625.1 Ambastaia sidthimunki
TAACAAGCTCACCTCTTGTATTTGTTCATTGCTACCACACTGCATACCATCCCCATCTGATTCACACTCCGAGTTTTCTCTGGAGTTAATTGGGGAAATGCAGGAACTGTCTTCAGTGTTCTCTTTGAACAGACTGTCTTCTCCAGAGGTCTGCCCATCGCTGGAGCTCAGGTCCCTCAGGAAAGGACAGTCATCAGATGCAGCACCAAGATCCAGGTGCTTCAACCAGTGGAAGTCTGAGGTATTTCCTGCAGCTGACTGGTCAATGGAATCCAACGGTAACTGCTCTGTTAGCGTTGAGCTCAAATCGGTCCAAAATCCCTTCGCAAGATGCTCAGCCACTTCCCTTTCCACTGTGCTCCGTTCAGTAGGGCCATCTTTAGGGTTAAGGTCTGGGAATGTTTGCTCAGTAGAATCAAAGACAGGGCTGCAACTGCCTAGGTTCCCAGAACTGGCAATGCTGTCTAACACATTTCTTGACTCTGTAGAATTTAGGGGACATAGATGGCTGGAGTCAGTGGGAGGAATCAGATCCCTTTCGTGTTGTCCGAAGTGGCCCTCTGTGATACTGGGTATGTTGAGGTCCTTATCAGTAGAAGGTTCATCAGAAACACAATGCACATCTATGGCTAGTTCCTTTTTAAGTTCTTCCTCCATTGCTAAAATGTCTCCACCACAGCCAGCTGTAGCAGAATCTAGCTTCTTATTATCACCGGGGCTTGATATGGACAAGAATGGACAACCCTCACTGGAAGCCACAGAAACAGAAGACAACTGTGGACCACAGTTCTGCAGACAAAACTGATCTTGGCTTCCACTGATGTGGTATGAAGTGCTTTTTGCATATGGAGGGGATAAATCTAACTGCATTTCTTTGTCATTTGAGACCAGGAGACAATCTTTTGGAATTGGAGTTTCTTCAGCTACAGTTTGCACATCTTGAGGTTCAATATCTTTTCCAGTATCAGAGTTTTGGTCACCAACAGGGCTGTTATTCCCACTGATGGATTGAGATGTTTCACTGGACGTTTGACTCTCATCTTTCTGTTTGATGTCTTGTGCAGTTTTTTCACCATCTGACAACTTTGGGATGAGGAACTCAAAGCAGGCTTTATCGAGGTTGTGAAATCCTAGCAGTTTAGCACAGCGGTGAATCTCCAGAATGTTTTCTTTAGTAAAGTGAAGCTTTGCTGTGTAGGCAAAATGCAGCAGGGGCTCAAATCCTTCCACTGTAACCTTAAAAGATTAATGATCTATTTATCATCATTGCATGACAATATAAATGGATTTATTTATTTGTTGTAACCTAAAGTGCATTGAAATGGCATCACAACCCAGTTTACCCAGTGACATGAGATAAAAAGACTTTTGAAGAGGCATTTTGTCTGGGCCACAAAGTATAAAGGACATCCTTGAGAGCATCACAACTGATATATTTCTGTTATTTTTGCTGTAACCTTTATTACTGAAACCTTCATTTGTTTAAAAATATTAAGTTGCTCAATTAACTGCTGATTTTAAATGAATTACATTTTAGGCTGCAACTCTAGTGTGGTTTTTCAATCAGATGAAAATTTATGACAAAATTGCATTTGCTTTCGTCAAAATAATATTAACCGATGAATTGAAAAAGTGTTGAAAAAACTACTGTAACTAGGGTCAAAGTTGACTCGATTCTTAATCGTCTGCACATTAAATGTGAACTAAAAATGACAACAACGTTTTTAGATGCATTTTTTAAAAATAACAACACAACGTACAAGTTAAACTACACATATGAATTATTACCTCATCTGGTAAGCTGACAGTGAGGTTTGGTCGGCCGTGGTTTGCCAATCTGGCGTAAAAATAGTCACTGCAGGAAGCCAGCACAGTAGAATGAGCACGAAAGCTTCTGCTCTTAACTTCCACCTTCAAGTCACACAAGAGCTCCTGCTGCCTCAGTTCCTCCAGTGAGCGGAGAACATGATGGCTGTGCACAGCTGACTGAAAAGTGAAGACAGAAGTCCGGGGGCCATCCACAGACATGACGGAGAAGCTTACCTACAAAACAATACCCAGACACATAGATGCAACTGTACAGAATACAGAAACAGATGCATTTAAAACATTTCAGTGAGGTCTAGCTCTACATGGTAATAATGATGATGGGCAAATTGTGTGATTGTACCACACTGTATATGAATATGCATGAAGTATATGAAATATATAAAACAGAGATGGGCAGTTGTATCTGTTGCTGATAATCAGTTTCTGATTATTTTAAAACCATTGACATATCGGTTATAGCATGACACAGGCAGATATAACAAACCAATAGTTTATTAAATAACTTCACAGCACTGCACTGAGTTGTAAAATGTCTTTTGCAATGCATACACCAAAGTTTTTCTCTGGTTACAATAATTAAATACTTGCCAAAACAAAATGAAATCAACATAAAATATAATTTGTGAGACATGCGTTTAATAGTGATATTGGTATCGACAACAGAATAAATAAAATTAAAAATAAAACATTTCCAAATTCCAAGAACTATTATTAACACATAATGTAACACTGTGCATGACTCTGCAATATAAATATACGTTATAAATGTCGTACGTTAAGTTAATGGACGGAACAATTAGTTCATATAAAGTTAACACAGAACGTAATCATGTCAATGAATCGGGGAACAGCGTTTAGCAACTGTGCAAACATTTGCTTTTAAGCTGATGGCATGAATAGAAGAAACTTAACGATCAAACATGGATCTACCAATTTATATGGCATAACCTTGGCCATTTACATGGCATAACAAAAGTAAAGTAGGAACAAGGCAGGAAGACTGACATTGCATAACACAATCTATTTTTTATTGGGGGTTCGCATGTCTGTAGGATCATATAAAACCAACCTGACATATCACCGGAGATCACAGGCCGTCAAAAATCCCCCCGCTGCCCATCGCTTTTTCTTTTAAAATAAAATCTATGAAAAGTTTGTAAGAAGCTGCATGATCGTCTTTTAGACGATTGTCATGTGACCGTACAGTGCTGCGGCAGAGATCTTGACGTCACAAAACGAAAAGTACGTATTGCGTCATGCAACTGAAGACCACGCCTATTTCGCCCACTTCAAAATACAAGTGTTTTTACGGCATGAAAACAAAGCAGAGAACCAGCGGAAAATAACCAAACAAATAAATAAAACTTGGATTTCAATTCATAAATAAAATATACGATTTAATGTTTCCAAGGCTGCTTAAACACCATTACATTATAATCCATAATAAGAGTCATATAGAATATGTTATATAGAATATTATGTTAATATATAATATTGACTCAAATAAAAAAATGTAATTCAGGGTCATTAAAAGTGATACAGGAAAGTTTTTATAAACAATTTCAAAGTAATGCATCTCTAAATATTCAGAAACAACAAACATTTTTGAGACAATCACCCTAATTCATTCCTGAACCATATACAACCAAAACAAGAAAACGGCCAAAAAATTTGAAACATGTTTCAAGGAGATTAAGGAGTTTTTTGTACAAACACAAAAATAAATGAATATAAGTAAATATACAGAGAGATAAAACAGTATACCACATCTTTATAATCTTATAATTGGAGAATGAAACATGGAGAATGAAAGGATAATCCACAACATGGACCTTAATCTGAAAAACATGTGCATGCAAACATGGTGACAGAATAGGAAAAGATTGTAAGAATACATACACTTACTTGAAACAGCTCTCTCAGTAACTTGCTTGAGCATTTTTCCACAGTCCACCAGCTTCACTAAACACACCTTCAATGCCGTCTGCCGTCTTTCACCCTCACATTCAAATCCCAGTGGAACTTCTTGAGTGCATTTGTTTTTACAAACAGCATTTACCTCTATCTCTTTCAGTGCAAGATGATCCACAATGCCATTTACTCCTGCAGTCCCTTGTATTTCCATTGGATCTAATTCCTTTTTAAGGACAGTGCAGACACTTGAAATTTTGGGGAATAAAGTAGATGCATTGTGTTGTTCTGCATCACGGGACACAGAGTCTTGCATTGAATATGCGTTGACTTTAATTCTTCTATTATCTTAAATCTTTTTATTATGCAACATTTTTAGTTCACCATCTCATAAAACACTGTAATTCAAATCAGTTCAAAATGTAGTTTCTTTAACGATTATTTCAACTCCCAAATAAGTTCCATAATAATAATCATCATCATCATAATCATAATGATGATGATAATAATAATGATAAAAATATTAATTGTTGCTGTTGTTGTTGTTATTATTATGCACAGTAATTGTTCCACAGTAATGTACTTTGGAGCTTGGCCAGTACTCTGGAACTTTTATTTTGAAAATCTCAAAACGATTCGCTCCACTTCTCACTTGGGATTTAAAATTAACTTTTATGTTTTATATATTTTAGTAAACGTGTGGGAACAACACACATATATTAATTATTTATTTTCGAAACGTTTTAAAATAATAGTTTGCAATAGTCTAATATTTAGAAGTCGAAAGTGCTGCTGTGAAATCACAGGTTGCTTGCACGCTGTCATTGAAAGGGAAGACATGCCTCTTGCCTAGAAACCTTTAAAGTTTCTTTAACCTGAACTTCAGTTCCGTTTACCTGCGTTTTTCAGTGTGTCGGTATTGCTGGTAGTAAACAGTGAAGTGGGCGAGGTATAGAATCTATACAGTGTATAGATCATTTGTGATCAGTAATGTCAGTGTACAGACCTCTGGTGTGTTTGCTGAGACACGGGACAGCATTGAGAATCAGCAGGACCGTCACCACCTGGTCACCTGTAGGAGCTGCTTTCAATGCCAAAGTTCAGAGGAGATCGGACCTCTTCCAACAAAATGTGGTACGCGCCATCTATCTGTCCGATTCTTCTTGTTGCTTGAGCTTATATGCCCAGTCCATAAACATAATATAACAGATTTGTTATACTCTAAGTAACACTTTAAAGTTAAACGTTCCATTTTTCGTTAACATTAGTTAATGCATTAGACTGAATAACGAACAAACAATGAACGATATATTGTACAGTATCTTTAATAATTTAATGTTGATGCAAATATGCAAATACAGTTGTTCATTATTTGATCATGTTAGTTCATTGTGCATTAACTGTTAACAGATACAACCTTTGATTTTAAATTATAAACCTTTATAAGGTTTGACTGTATAAGTGTTAAAGTCATTTACTAAGTTTAATAAATGCTGTATAAATATTGATCATATTGATTATGTAATAATGGTTAATTCATGTTAACTAAGGTAGTTAACCATTGTTTACAAATAGAACCTTATTGTAAAGTGTTACCGTTATATTTTATAATAAAGGTCTGTTTTTGCCTGTCTGTCAGGGGTTGTTTGCTGTCCCGGAGCTCAGCTCTGTGGAGGGGTTTGAGGTGATCCAGGACAGAGCCCTGCAGGAGACAGAGCAGCTGGTGGAGAAAGCCTGTCGCTGCCCCCCAGGAGTCCAGACCGTGGAGACCTTTGACAAACTATCAGACAGCCTGTGCAGAGTGGCAGACCTTGTAAACAAGTCCCCGATATCCACAGATTTATAAGAACACAGTTAATTGAGCTTTTGGCTGTGTAGTTTTAACCCTCTGCTTTTTTAAATATGCAGGCGGACTTTATCAAAGTGGCCCATCCTGACCCATCATACCGAGAGGCTGCGGAGAAGACCTGTATAAAGATTGGTACTATGGTGGAGAGGTTGGTCTGATTTATATGCAGCAGTCTTACAATATAAAAGACTAGCATGAAGGAAGCTGATGTTTGTGTCTTTTTCATGCAGGCTCAATACAAATGTTGAACTGTGTAAGAGTTTAAAGGACCTTTTGGATAATGAAGAGATTATGGCCAAACTAGACCCAGAGACGAGGTACACATCAGGCTTTGTATTTTAAAGCGCAATATTTGTTGCATCAAAATATCTGTTGCATCACATGTCGCTTACAGAATAAATATAAGAAATAAGAATGATTAGAAATAAGTATATTTTAGAAGCTTAAAGATTTGTGTTATGACATTTAAGTACATGATGTCATTATGACATTATTTCTTTGCTCTTCTTTGAATTTTAAAGTTTTAAACTAATAAGCTGGGCAGTAATCATTTTGGTAATGGTGGACAACCCTGTATAGGTGCTGCACACCTCTTTTCAGATCTTAAATCAGGAATTTTATGTAAAACAGTGTGAACAAAGAAGTGCCACACTGCCAAAACAAACCCATGCCAATGCTTGTGGTTCTGCCTCAAATATATGTGTGTATTCATGTGTGTTTTTTGTTTCATCGATACAGAAGAGTAGCTGAACTCTTCATGTTTGACTTTGAAATAAGTGGCATTCATCTGGATGAAAAAAAGGTCAGATTTTTTTTGCACTGATTGTGCTTCCCTGAGGGAAAAATAAGCTTTAGACACTCACCCATGACTTTCTATGTCTTTCACAGAGGAAGGAAGCTGTCAACCTAAATGTTAAGCTGCTGGACCTGAGCAATCAGTTTATTATGGGCTGCCACATGCCCAACAGAATAGAGAAGCGAGCTCTACCCGAACACATTCACCAGCACTTCAGCAAAGAGGGCAAATACCTTCAGATTGGAGGCCTGCATGCGGATGTGCCTGATGACCTGGTACAATATATCACTTTAGTCAAATACAGTACAAAAGTTACATTATCACAGGTACATTATCAAAGACTCTCCTTTATTATGACACGGAGGACATACTTTTAAATTGAATAATTCATACTGACACTGTGTTATTTTATTGGCTGTTAAGTGTTAAAGACATAATGAAATACATCAACTCGGGAAAGAAAACGCGTTTGTTAATTGATGTCATGGGGTTTATTTCAGGTCAGGGAGGTGGCATATAAAATTTTTCTCTATCCGAATGCCAATGTGATGCATGTACTTGAGGAGCTCCTGGCTTCCAGAGACAAACTGGCACGATTGGTTGGTTATGAATCTTACGCACACAGAGCATTAAAGGGAACCATGGCCAAAAGCCCAGGTAAAAGACTTTCTTTTCAAATAGTCTCTTTTTATTTAAAAGATGTATTTATGGTTTACTTCTAATAATCATGCTGATAAATGAGTGAGATTGTGACAAGCTTTGTGTCTCCACAGAGGCAGTCATGAACTTCCTACAGCTACTTACAGAAAAGCTTTCAGACAGGTTAACTCTCTTATTATTTATAATTTACATTAAGCTAAAGTGTTGCAATAGAAACATATATTGTGCCTATTTTGTGTTTTATGAAAGATGGAACCTAGTTTGTGTACTGCAGCGTTATCATATTCTAATTGTAGTGGATGTCATTTTATATTTAGCCACGAGATGTCGCTGTTACGTACAGTTTATTTTGCGTGTGGCATCAGACTTTGGGTGGCAGGATTGTTAATTATTTTTGATATTATTCTGTTTTTCTTTAGGACAGAAAAGGATTTTACAATGATGAGGGACATGAAGACAAAACTTAACCCCATTAATCCAGTAAGCAATTCAAGTAACTCATTAAATCATTAGCTTTAGAAATGAACAAATTTAAAAGTCTAATAATAATAGCAAGTGATAATTAATTATTAATAGAAATATTACTGTGTAGGAATTAATGCCATGGGACCATCCGTACTTTAGTGGCGTGATTCGTGCTGAAAGGTAAAAGCTTATAAAAATATTTTAATAAAAATATTTAATTCTCAGTTTTTTAAAGACGAAGTGTACAATAACTTACTCTTGTGTTGTTATAAATCTATATGACTTGCTTTGTATATGACTTTTGCGTAGAACACAAAAGAAAATATTACACAGATTGTTTATGTTGCTCTTTTCCATACAATAAAAGTAAATGGTGACCATGCGCTGTTGAGCTCTATAAAGTACCAATAAACATTCAGTCACCATTTAAGGTGATTGTATGGATGAAAGATGCAATGCAAGTGAATGGTGACTGAGACTGTTAAGCCCTATGGGCCTCTCTTTTATTTTCCACAGAAGATAGATGGTCATATAGATTTGGAACCACACAAGATGAGTCATTACTTATTTCTCATGTACAATCCTTTCCCCATTGGGAGAGAATATTCTTACTGTATAGACCACAGACTGAAAAAACCCTACAGAGACGGTTCAGCCTTTAATAACATGGTATGTTTATGTTTTGTCTCTAAAGATTCAACATTGAGCCAAGTCTGTACAGCCCATATTTCTCATTGGGAGCTTGTATGGAAGGTCTGAACAGTGTTTTTACACAGCTGTATGGTGTGTCACTGCTGTCTGAGCAGCCCAGTGTTGGAGAGGTGTGGAGTGAAGACGTACGCAAACTGGTGAGTTCAAGGCTCTATGCTCACTTTATTATTAGACCTTTATTACCCATTATCCTGTGAGCTTTAAAAGAGAGCTATCCTGGAAGTCTCAGGATAGTTTGAGCTCTCCTGACTTACTTTTTGAATGTTACATGTCATTTTGTATTGTCTCTCAGGCTGTGGTGCACGAAACAGAGGGGCTGCTGGGATACATCTACTGTGACTTTTTTTACAGACCAGACAAACCTCACCAGGTAGTTTATTCAATCTGTCCATCCAAAATTAAGATATTTTATATTACAATATATTAGTAGTGCATTCCAATCAACTTATTTTTTTGTTTTGTCGTTTTGGAATTCCTGTTAAGGTTGAAGTATAATTTCTGTGCTACTAATGTCACAGAATTGCCAAAAAAATAGTTTAAAACACATTTCACAAACCTTCCCCATCCTTTCCCATTGGTTGAGGCGATGTGACAGTGTTGATTGGTCAGGATTCAAAAACCAACAGAGGAAAATTTTGATTGCCAAATCATGGCCTGCTTGCATTAACTCCTTCTAAGCGTAAGGAAAATGTTTGTTTTCCTCAGGACTGTCATTTCACCATCCGTGGCGGGCGGCAGGTGGACGATGGGCAGTATCAGCTGCCAGTGGTGGTCCTGATGCTGAACCTTCCACACCCCACGCGCTCCGCCCCCACACTGCTCAGCCCCGGCATGATGGAGAACCTCTTCCACGAGATGGGCCATGCCATGCACTCCATGCTGGGCCGCACGCGGTATCAACACGTGACGGGTATGGCTGTGTCCCAAAGACAGCTAATTCCATCCACAGCGTTTCATTTGAGCTCAGCTTTTAGATCAGCAGTCTCAAAATAATAGTAAAATGAAATCATATCACTGTTAGGTCACTGTGTTAAATCATTTTGTAGAGAATAATTTTAAAATATCTTTTGGGATTTAATTCTTTATTTCTTCCCGTTGTAGGAACAAGATGTGCGACCGATTTCGCGGAGGTCCCCTCTATTTTAATGGAATACTTTGCCATGGACTATCGCGTGATCAACCAGTTTGCTCGGCATTACCAGACAGGACAGGTACTGCAGTGTTTGTCTGCTGGCTTTGTTGTTGCCATGGTTTGGTATTTAATATGTATTTGTGTCTTTTGTTTTTACAGCCTTTGCCACAGAGCATGGTGACACGTCTGTGTGAGTCCAAGAAGGTCTGTGGAGCGGCCGACACTCAACTGCAGGTACCAGATCTTCTTAATCATTAAGCAGAAAGATTACCGGCATAAACAACCCACATGACTAAGTTTAGTGTTTTAAATACTGTAGGGATACACAGAAATAGAAAATTAGAATAGAAAATAGGAATAGAAAAACTGTGTTCACTGGGAAACTCCAGTTTAATTTTATACACTTCATAATAAAAAGAGTTTGCTATTTAAATTAAATACAAAAAAGGCCTTGGTAATATTAGAAAAAAATATCATAATTAATCAATTTATTCTGAATCTCCTAATAATTTGGAACTTAATTATAACTATAGATCATGTGTTAATTCTTGTCTAGGTTTTCTATGCCATCTTGGACCAAGTTTATCACGGAAAACCACAAAATCGATCAACGACAGATATCTTGATAGACATGCAGAGGAAATATTATGGTCTGCCATACATCACCAACACAGTAAGTGATAATGATTTATAATAAAAAAATACCTGTAATGACAATAAAACGTTACACTTTTTACAAAACCAGGTTTAGAAAATCCTTTATGGACATCATATGGGGTCTTGTTCTGATCATTTCTAATGATTTGTTAATTCTGAACTATTACCCACAATTCAATCTGATGCAGAAAGCACATTTCTGCATACGTAGGTGGTCTGTTGACCAGAAATGAAGTGATCCAGTGCATTCAGTTAATGAATGTTTGGAAATCGTTCCTTGGCTAATCCTAATAACATCTTGTAAGTCCTTCAAAAGTACAAAAACACATCAAGAAACCAAGGTAGTTTAGTTTTGGCCCTTTTCCTGTGTACTGTGGTTTAATACTGTACGGTTTTAACAGAGCTACACAGTTATAGGATTAAAACGCCCCTCCCCTCCCTGTTTGGGGACCTTTTCCAAAATAACAAAGCAGAGATATACTTTGAAGGATCGCTCCTTGGGGGAAATATTTGAAAGTTCTTTCTTCATAGTTTAGTTTTTTAAGGGAGTGGAAAAGTTTGAATTGTTTCTGTCAGTTCTTCAGCAGCTGTGGATCTGGCCGATTGGGAGTTGGAACGATTTAAAACGCATATTTTATTTCAGAATAACCTTCATAAACCATTCATCCTGGCCTGTAATTATGTGGAGCCACTGGGAATCTGGCCTTTCCCAACTCTAAATTTCCCCCCCGTCTCTTTAATTGCTTCAGTTGTAATGTCTTTACCATCCTCTAAATCACCCCCCTACCCAGCCAACCTCCGCTTTTTATCCATTATAACTCCATCTCATGGGAACTCGGCTAATAGTGTGCATGTTTGTCTTTAATTTCTTTTGGATGCATGTTTTAGTGACTATTAAAGAACAACAGAAACCTTTCTTCAGTCCTGTGATTACTGGAAAACTTTTTTCCACATGCAACTCAACTTAATTTACTCTCTGTTGAAGTATAGAAGCTGTTTTTACAGATCTTTTTGACTTTTTTGAGAATAGATTTAAAATTTAGATTTTAACATTGTTTAAGAAGAACTTGTGTCAACTTGATGTCACAGTGTTGAAGTTGGCCTGATACTTTACAATAAGGTTTTATTTGTTAAGATTAGCTAATGCATCAGCTAACATGAACTAACAATGAACAATATATTTTTACAGCATTTATTAATCTTTGCTTATTTAAGTAATAATAATGTTATATTGATATAAACATTAATATTAATACAGTTGTTGTATTATTATTCATTAAGTAAT
>JAZGTK010019673.1:0-11296 GCA_036877625.1 Ambastaia sidthimunki
TCAACCAATTTAATTAAAACTGAAGATTTTGTGATCCAAGTTAGATTATTAACCTTAATTTCATGTTATGGAGTTAAAGAAGTGTTCAATAAAACTCAGCCTTTTGAAAAGTTTGGAAATTGTTCTTTTGTTCATTGAGCTACTGCTTAAATTCGTACTTTTTAAAGGGGGTGTACTCATTTATGCTGAGCACTGTATGTTGCCAGTTTCAAGCCAACAGGATAAAATGAACACAATTACAATACATTAAGAGTTTCCAAAAACACTACTTACCGAAAAACATCCTAAGCCTTGGTTCTTGGTAACTCCCATATTTTTACCGCTTTTTCCTATATGTCTAGTTGTACATAAACCACAAATCTGTGGCAAATATGCGATCATGCTTGTGTAAAAAAAGAACCAAACATTCTGGCACCTAATACGAATTGAAACTCTGAGTGTATCACTAATCTAGGAGGGCACTGTGTGACACAAGATGAAATAAAATAAGGATCCTTGTAATGATGTTAAATGAGATTCAGGAAAAATATTTGTAAGCAGTTTTTGTGAACAGAATGTTTGTAACCTAGGGTTGAGTAAACTATATCAAAATAGAATTAATTAGAGGTTCTGTGACATGCATATGCAAAGTATGCAAAGACACTAAATAAACAAATACACAGACCAACAGTCTGATGACCCTGTATAATACAGCCTCAATCCCATTCAAGTGCAAAACAAAATTAAACCTGTGTTATGCTGTTCCTTTCTGTCAAAGTCACAGAGCACCTTGAAGGCTACAAATAATGAAAAGGGAACAGCATGACTCTACAGTCTGTTTAAGCAGGGTTTTATTATTCACACTTGCAGTAGTCTCAAACTGTGCCAGGGCTTGAGTTACAGGCTTATTTGAAAGCATTTTAAAGTAAAGGTTGGCCTGCATTGCTGCAGCAATAGAGATGACAACAGAATTTCATTCAGATGAGATCCATACCCAACATCTGCAGAAATAGAAGCTCTATTGCACGTTCTACCAGGAAGACTGTAATGCCATGCCATTCATCACTCATTGATCCAGCCATTCACCACTAGACACTTAAAATAAGAGTATATAAGTCCCATACTCACTTTTGCTTTTACAGATTTTGACCCTGGCATTCACAAATAGCTTTTTCATATTATCTGTTTGTTACCATTTGCTGATTAGTAATAAATATTTAGATGTACTCTTGCCTCCTGAGTCTTTCTGGTAGAACTGCCATTTCCCTTGTGGCTGTAAATGTAGGCAAATTTAGGAACATTTAGTGTATTACAGCCATTTGATGACTTTGTATTTGGGTAGTTATGCCCATATTTTTTTCCTTTTTATTCAACATCGGAAGTTTAGGTTCATATGCATATCTTCAGGTCTACAGTCATGGACGAAAGTATTGGCACCCATGGAATTTTTCCAGAAAAGACACAATTTCTCCCAGAAATTGTTGCAATTACAAATGTTTTATTTCTATGTGCATTGGGGGGAAAAGAAAAAACACAAAAGCAGAAGAAAAAAGCCAAAATTTTAATGTTCAAACACATGAGATGTCAAAACTCAAATGTTGTTGACATCCTCATCTTAATATTTGGTTGCACACCCTTTGGAAAAAAAAATAACTAAAACCAATCGCTTCCTATAACCATCATCAAGTTTCTACACCTCTCAGCTGGAATTTTGGACCACTCTTCTTTTGCAAACTGCTCCAGGTCTCTCAAATTTGAAGGTTCCCTGAAGGTTGGAGGTTCCTTTTGCAACAGCAATTTTGAGATCTCTCCATAGGTGTTTAATGGTATTTAGATCCGGACTCATTGCTGGCCACTTCAGAACTCTCCAGCGCTTTGTCTCCAATCATTTCTTATAGAAGAAATAAACATGTATATACCAAACACATGTGTAATTGCAACAATTTCTAGGAGAAATTGTGTATTTTCTGGAAAAATTCAATGGGTGCCAATACTTTTTTTTTTTCTTGCAGCAGAATATGTGTGTTATTTTTGTTTTTGGTAATAACAGTGTCTTATAAGTGAAAATTGATCATTTTGATAATGCTAAAAGATATCCAGTAATAAAAGAAGTAAATAAACACATTTATGGTTTATGTGTTGCTGAAGTGAGTCTTACTGATATGGCTGTGGGGTACATAAAGCAAATAAACACTAAATTATAGGATGTCACCTTAGACTATCTAAACGGCTTAAAAATCCATATGAACTACATTATTTATCTGTATTAGTACTAATAAGTGCCTCTCTCATCTATTTCCAGCTGTCCAGGTCCACATTCTTAAGGCAGAGAAAGCCAATGAGTGGTGGAAGTTCACCGTCAACATAATTTCTGTCTACAGCCAGGGTGAGAGTCGAATTCACAGAGGCTATCAGTTTTTGTGGGTCAGAAACAAAGACGTAGCCTGCAAGTGTCCTAAGATCAAGCCTGGCAAGAAGTACCTACTGCTGGGAGATGATGAGGATTCCTCTGGACAAAGTGGCGTGGTGGCAGACAAGGGCAGTTATGTCATTCAGTGGAGGGACACTTGGGCTCGGAGACTCCGGAAGTTTCAGCAGCGGGAGAAGAAAGGAAAATGCAAGAAAGCATAGTGAGAAGAATAGGGAAGAGTCGCCATCCTGAGCTTGACAAGAAAAAGTGGTGGATGATAAGGGAAAGTAAATGGAGAAAAAAGGAGAGACTGAACATCACTGCTGTGCATAAGGCATGAGGAAATATTAAAGTGTCTCTTTTACATAGGGACATTTGTGAAGAGGTTCAAAATGCAATTTTCCTTTTGGTTTCCTTCAAGATTTGTTTGCTGTTTGCCAATTTTGCACCCATGTCCAGCATAACGAAAGGTATTTTAAAGGTATTTGTTATTTAGCAAATTGTGAAGAGGCTCCTGTCAAATACCATTTAAGGTATAAATATAACAAAAAAGAAGTACCACTTCGTAACAACACTACATGTAAAAACAATTACCACTTTGTTTGCATCCATTGTATGCATACATTAATGCATATTATTTTTTAAAATTAACACATTCAGAATTATTAGTTGCTGCAGTTTTCAGAAATGAGAGATAATGAGAATGAGATAATGGTTTAACTGTATCATTGCTTTCACATTCTGCAAAAAAACAGAATATGTCTTGTATCTTATGTCACTACTAATCTTTAAAGACTAGTGCTGCTGTTCCAAACAAACAACAAGACAGAAAATGTATTATTTTAACCTTGTAATAAAATAAAACCAACATATTCTGAAGTTTAACCAGATTATACAGACTCTGAATGTGTCAGTACATCAAAAGCCAACCACATCATCAAGTTCGCTGATGACACGACCGTGGTGGGTCTCATCAACAAGAACGATGAGTCAGCATACAGAGAGGAGGTGAAACAGCTAATGGACTGGTGTAGAGCTAACAACCTGTCTATGAACGTGGACAAAACTAAAGAGATGGTGAATTGACTTCAGAAGAGCACAGAGAGACCACTCTCCGTTGAACATCGGCGGCTCCCCTGTGGAGATCGTAAAGAGCACCAAGTTTCTTGGCATTCACCTGATGGAGAACCTCACCTTGGTGCTCAACACCAGTTCCACAACAAAAAAAGCCCAGCAGCACCTGTACTTTCTGAGAAGGCTGAGAAAAGCACATCTCCCATCCTCACCATGCTCTACAGAGGGATAATCGAGAGCATCCTGAGCAGCTGTATCACTGCCTGGTTTGGGAATTGCACCGTCTTGAACCGCAAGACCCTGCAGTGGATAGCGAGAACAACTGAAAAGATCATCGGGTCTCTCTTCTGGGTTAGTATTAATAAAATCAGACAGCAGTCTCAATGAGGGGAGTCATAATATGGCAGGGAGTTAAAATCGCAATTGCAATTTAAATAATAAAGGTAACACGAACACATTATATTTTATTTATGCTCAATGTAAACGGTTTTGAAAGTATGTTATATTATCGTAATTACAGTAATAAACACTTTTTTGTCAAAAACCAACTTAAGTCACATCCAAACAGCCACACATTTTCTCATGTAATTGTTTTCTCTATGTACTATTTACTGTTACATAGTTTAACAGTAACTTTACTTTACTCTCTGCTTAGTGTATTTAGTTCCTGACATCTTATTGTACAAATCTCAAAGCTGTATGGTTTGCACTGTTGCAAAACAATGCATAAGAGATCAATTAAAATGTTATTGTAAATATTTTATTTTTTAGAAAGCCTATCTACAAGGTTTTGTGCAATCAAATGTTCTCTAGAATGAGAGTTCTCCCTTTAGACCACCTGCAACCAACTGCCCAAAGCATGCAGCAAATGATGGTTCATAACTCTATTTTTAGTCTCAATTTTAAACATGGCTTAGATTTTAGAGGTATAAGTATCCATTTTATGAGTTTATTGTACATTATTAGAAGTGGATGCATTGTGCGTTGATTAACTTTCATTTTAAAGACAACAGGGAAAAGTGTTGCAGTTGCCTGTCTAGAGGTATGTGGTTAAATGGAGGTGCAGGTCTTCTGGCTGCACTGTAAACCAGGAACAGGTTAAGGTTAATCTAGCAGCTCTAAGAAGCCAATAGAAAGATGTGAATAAAGACAATGTAAACGTGCAAGGATTTTAAAGGAAGAAGGCCATTTTGAAGGCAGTATTTAGGTTGTACTCAAAAATGTTGAATGCATAAATTGAGTGTTTTTCACTTTTTTTTAAGAACATCACCCTGTTACACATATGCTTCACTCTTATTAGAGAAACTTTCCAGGTCATTTGTCAATTACAATTGCAATAGACAAAAATAAAAAAATATATAATAGTGTAATTACTCTTTGCTAAACTAGCCTGTGCAAAGTTAATCAAGTAACTTTAGGAAAATGTTTGCCAAACTAGGTTAGAAAAAAAATGTAGGGTAACTGCTTGTGAAGCCCTGTTAACATGGAAAAAGGTCAAACAAAATAATTATTTAAGCAATGAAAATCGAAGTTCATCTGTCTAAAACAGTGCAAGCACAATGATTTAGAAAAACTTTTAAACAATTTTTATACATTACATTTTTGTAAAGAAGCGTTAAAATAATCACTAACTAAAATACAAGCCGTGCATTCCTTTTAGGAAGCCGCCAATCAGGGTACAGCGCGCACTCTGTTTGAACTTGTTTTGGTTGCCGCTTGGTTGTTTCTACTTAGCGCAAATACAGTTCAGCGTTAGTGCAACAAGTCAGGGGTGGAGCCCGCGGGAGTTTAGTTCAGCTAATTTGTTCCTGCAGGGACGCGTATTACCGTAACACAAACATTTCTCACGTGTAAAGGTGATTGCACAAGCAGCAGCAGGAGCAACTGGCGGAGGAGCAGCATGTTGTAGTGGAGTCACTTTGCTCACTCTAACCGCAGAATACAACTTTAAAAAGTTCATGTTTGTTACAATTATTCATCAATGTGTAATGTTAAGCTCAATGTACAATGTTGTTGCTATTTTTAAAAAAACAGTGCCTGTAGGGGATGCTCCGGAGGTAAAAAAAAAAAAAAGGCTTGCCTCTTACTGTTTTAGGTTCCCAAAATGATTAATGTACAGTATTTTGTGTTTGCAGATGCTTTGTTATATAAATGAATACAATAATTTCTGACCTCTTGGCTCACATGGATTTTGTTCATGGGTTAGGCCTAATTGAATGACTACTACATGGCACCCGATATGCAACCAAATACACAAGAATACAGGAAATCAAATCTAGCTAATTAAAAATTTCACGGGGAAGACCGTGAAATGTTTCCTTTTTGCAGAGAAAGCATGGTAGCCACTTGCAGGGATATACTGATTTACCAAGCATCACCGGGTTTTATGTGAAGCAGTATAGGAATTAATGCACAAACACTGACAATCACACATCCAAGCATTACTAAACACAGACATTCAGATACAGTACAGTAAAAGAAAACTCATTCGAACCTGTTTAATACACGATTTTTATTAAACTTGCAACTATGTTACAAATAAACCCTAAATTGAAACTGCCTGCTCTGAAATCCTGTTATTTCATTTGATTCTAAAGCAAATTGTTTAGCTTCAAGGTGTGAGTTCATGATAATTTTAAGAGACATTAAGTGTCTGACTAATTAATATTATTTTACTAATAGATCGGTGTGCTAAGATTAACAATAGAGTCTTTTTGTAACGAAGTACCAGGAGACGGAGGATCCACGTGCAGCAATGTTTTAATAACAACGTAGTCAAAAAACAGGCAGAGTACAGACAACGGCAAACAAAAATAACAGAGGCAAACCAGAAGAGTAATCACAGTCCAGGCAAAAGTTCAGGGCAGGCGGCAGACAAAGGGATAATCCAGTAAACGTAGCAAGGGTCAAAAGGCAGGCAGCTAACAATCATAAACGAGGTACAAAACCGGGTAGACAACGGATGACGCAAACAGGAAACCGCTCAGAATAGTTCACCACAGCAAAACTAGACTTTGCACTGAGTGAGTGAAAGTAGTGAGATAAATAGTGTCCTTGACGAGGAAATGGCTGCCAGCTGCGCGGGGCGTGGCCCAGGTACGGGGTACATGGGAAATGTAGTTCTTTAGTATTCGGGAGCTGGCTCCCGCTGGCGGCCATTGGAGGGAGCCACAGAGGCCGGACTTGTGACACTTTTCACATACTGTTGATTAAGAGTCTTGTGACAAAAATGCTAAGATATTATAGCCATAATAAATCATAGTACTTTGGATACTTAAGTACATTTGAAGGCAAATACTTTTGTACTTTTACTCAAGTGAAAGTGTAAAGGGAGCACTTTTACTGGAGTAATATTTTACCTAGTGTATCTCTACTTTAACTCAAGTACTTGGTTTGTGTACTTCGTCCACCACTCAATATGGGCAACTTCCTGTTTTTGTTTTTTACCTTTAATTTATTGTCTCGCCATGGCAACACCATTCAATGTCAAAAATCCCTTCACAATTTAGCATCTTTAATGTCTTGTCATATTATTTGCAAAATTTGGTGACAATGCCATAAATCCCCTAGGGGGAGTATTTAAAGATTCAGAACTTGGAACTGACAAAAAAAAATCCATTCCAAAATGGCAGACTTTCTGTTGGACAAAGCTAATGAATGTAATTTTAAAAGTTATCTGGCTTCATAAGAACAATAAATGTAAAACTAACCCCATCAGTTTAGTCAAAAGGAGGCCATACTACGCCCATTTCTATGCTTTAACCCATGCCTACTGGCTGACCAGTATGATGTGCGTGCCAAATTTCATGCCATTTTAAACATGTTATAAGCGTCAAATACATCTGAATGTAGTTTTAAAATTTGATGCGTTATCATAGCAACATAATTTAAGACATCACAAATCCTTCTAGAATTTTACATTCTCTTTATTCTCTACATTATTCTGACCAAGTGTGAAGTGACTTGGCCAGATGTAAGTGGAATGTAAGTGTAAAATAGTGCCAAATGTAAAATAGAGCCCTATTTTAAAGAGGCACACTTCCTGTTGCCAGCTGGTGGCACTATGACTATGTTACTGACTCACAGTAGGCCTATCAATGTTATCAGCCCACCACAACAAACACATTTGCCAAGTTTGATGTAAATCTTTGTTTTCCTCACCTTGTAACCTATCCAATCACTTTGGATCAAAGGGTATGCTAAATCCCTAAATGTAAACCTGTCAAAGTATACTGTAGACGTTAGACTTCCTGTTTCAAAATTTTCTTTATAATTTTACTGCCTCAATGTGGCAACATTGTTTAAAATATCAAAAATCCCTTCGCAAATTTGAATCTTCAAAGTCTTGTCATAATGCTCACCAAGTTTGGTGACAATGACATGAAATTGCTAGGAGGAAAATGTAAAAGTTATATTTAAAAGCTTTAACATGTATTTTTTAAAAAAAAACCTGTTGAGCAGAGCTAATGGGAGTGTGAAAATTGTTCCATTACACGTGCCAAGTTTATACATGTGTGTGCATGTATGTTTGATATATTTTCAGTGCTTGGGCCCTAATAATAATCCTAGGGAAAACAATAAGGCATTTTGCAATTTCAGTGCTTGGGCTATAATAATCCTAAAAAAACAATAGGGCACTTCATATATACAATGCTTTGGCCCTATACAAACAATACAAAGAAGGGTTTTCGCCCCTTCCAAACTTGACCAGTTATTAATTCTAAGGGTTCACTTACTTTTTTCCACTGCCATTTTGAATGTTGAATGAGTGTGTTCAATAAAGACAAGAAAGATCAGAATTTTCTGTTATTTGTAGATGCATAGTTTGTCAATACCCTTAAGATCAGATCACATGTTTTTGATAAATTTATTCAGAAAACCATGAAATTCCAAAAGGTTCATATACTTTTCCTTGCCACTGTATAAAAATAAGTCTGCCTGTCTAACAAATTAACATCTTAAAGTTCCCTGGGAACTATCATTTTAATTCAAAGTTATAAGTGCACAGGAGACTTGCAGTGACACTGCAGTGGTAAATGTTTGCTTGCATGTTTTGAAGAAAATGTGAGTGCAGTGAAGATTGAGGGAAAGTGGAGAAGTGTAAATGGTCTCGATGATGGTAATGCTCAACTCAGCAAGTATACAATAGTTTGCATATGCTAAAACCAAAAGAAACACATACTGTATGGTGTTAATTTAATTATCTTTTAGTAGCTTTTAATCCTCTCTGGCCTTCTCTCTCTGTGAGAAAACAGCACCTTTAATGTAACTAAAACACTACTTCCTACAGAAATGGTTTTATAAATAGTTATTAATTGTAATATGACAATAATAATTATTTTGTATATACATATTACATAATATATGTACATAATATAAAGTTTTTGTTTGTTCAGTGAGTCATAAAAAATTGGGGCAATTTGTTGCAATACACTGCCACCTACATGTGCTTTTGAGAATTCACAAGTAGTTTTATTTTTCTCTCTGAAAACCTCAGGTCAAGCCCCTATACAAAATGTAAACACATACAGTACACATATTAAAGCTCTCTGGGTTTCTTTCTCAGATATTGTACAGCATTTAATGGCATATCAGTAGTAAATATGTTTGCATCTGTAAAGCATACATGTGCCGTTGAGCAACAGCTCAAATAAAACTCTCCCTGAGCGATGCTATATTCAGTTTGAGCTTCTGTAATGATGCTGTTAGGGTCATTAAGGTAAGCTGCGCCATAATTCTGTGACCTAAACAATTACAGAAAAGTGGCAGAAAGCATCATTAATTTATTACTTAAATTATGATTAGTAATTAGTAACAGGTTAGAAAGTAACGGGTTAATTAAAAGTTGTTTCCAATTGCAGATTAAAGTATAGATTGTTAAAATAAAAGAAAATTTACAAAAAGAGACAAACAATTAAGTCTAAGGTCTTTACTGATTAACTGAATTAGACAGAAAACTGACCACAACTGTACACCTTAAATGTCAGACAATGGCAATAACAATATAAACGGCTTACACATATTGCAGCACATGCGCTTCAATTATAAATATATTACTGAAGAAACTTAGACCATAAAATCAGATCAAACTGTGTTGCACTGTTCCTGCCTAGGCAAGATATTGTAACGAGTGTACTTTCAAAAGCAGGCTTGAAACAAACGTAGAATCCAAATCAAACACGTTTAATCCAAATAATCCATAAACAATACAGGCAGGACCAAAGAACACAGAACAAAACTTTAACAACCAACAACATAGACTGGACAGGAACCAAACTTATAGAAACACTAATTACAAGGGCTAATTGACTACAGGTGAGACTAATTAGACAAAACAAGCACAGGAACTCCAAATATGGGTAGACATTGGACAAACCAAATAGACAGTCCAAACAGGGGTGTCACAGATATAAGACAGAACAAGGCTTTTACAGACATTTGAAAACATCAAATTCCCACATGCACCATTAACATTCTTACAGCTATACTGTAAATATTATATTGTGCATAATTGGTAAAAACCCCTTTTTATGCTGTGACTGTACTTTTGTTTGTTTTTTATTTTGCAAAACATGATAGACAAGAAATGTTTATGATAAAGGAACTGAATTCCACTCATAAATGTGTATTTATTTTGCAACAGCTGCACTTTCATCTGGCATACAGATTTTAAAATGCATAAATCACAGCAATAATTACACAAACAAAAAATACTACTAACACACTAAGGCAATATATTTAAATAATTATGGCCCAAGCACTGAAAAAGGAAGGGCCCTACTGTTTATCATCAGCTTATTATTATTATTTAGGGCCCAAGCACTGAAAGTGCTTAGTAGCTACCCATGGTATGAGGAACAAAAAAATTGTGCATATATCATACATACATTTATATTTATTCATTTGGCAGACGCTTTTATCCAAAGCGACTTACAGTGAATTCAAGGTATACATTTTTATCAGTACTTGTGTTCCCTGGGATCAAATACACAACCTTTGCGCTGCTAACGCAATGCTCTACCAGTTGAGCTACAGGAACACATACAAGCATGCGCCTGTAAGAAACTTGGTATGTGTACTGGACTTGTCTGTGTTCAGACTTGAGCCTACCTTGTTTGGATTTCCGTAGTTCTACAAGAGCTGTTCTGTTTCTCTATGATTTGTTTTTTGTAAAGTGCTACTGCCTTTTTGTTTGCTTGAAAACTAAGTCCAAGTAAAGACTGCCTGTTCCAAAAGAGATCTGAGCCTCCTGGTTTATTATTTTCTGTACGTAGTTCTTTAACAAACCATCCCCCCAGTGGGCCAAAGGTAAAAGGGTTGTATCCTCTGACTGAGAGACCTTGTTCGAGACCTACCTTGGAGATCCACAGAGATCCAGCCCCTAATTTGGAGTCTCTGATCGATGTTGCCATCAGACTGGACAACTGTATCCGGGACCGGCAAGGTGAACGCCGCCATAAGATTCGACTACCTGAGTTCCACACCTCCACAGATTCTATGGAGCCATCCTTACTGATGGGGTGTTCTTAGGAGCCAATGCAGCTAGGGAGGACCCGGTTATCACAAGCAGAGAGGAACAGATGCATGAGAGATAAGTGCTGCCTGTATTGCGGTCAGTCTGGTCACTTCCGAGTCAACGGCCCAGAGCTGGTGGGAAAAGGCAGCTCTCACCCAAGAACCGGTAGCTTCTGGCCTTTTTGATTGATGTCTCACTCTCCTTGTGTAATAAGATTCATAAACTCATGGCTTTCATAGACTCTGGTGCTGCAGGGAATTTTATGGACTTCACACTGGCTGCACTGTTGAAGATCGTCTTCATGACCCTCTGACTGT
>JAZGTK010019675.1:0-11296 GCA_036877625.1 Ambastaia sidthimunki
TACATATAAACAGAACAGAGTGAGAATATTGTGATCTACAGTGTTACAGTGTTGAAATAGCTTCTCCATCTATTCACCCTGCTTTACCCCTTTCTTCTTCTGGGTGTTAATTGAAATGGGCTGGAATGTATAGCGTGCCATCAGAGGAGGGCTGGCCATGCAGTGCTGAGTAGGCAGGTTTACTGGCCTGTTTTTGGCAGCTTGAGCCATTTATTTCACTACGAGGAACAGCTCTCCTCTCTGGGGCCTTTTCCATCAGTTCACTGCAGCTGATAAAGTACTTTAAAACATTAGCATCTGAAAATGAAAAGCTTTGCTATGAGCCACTAGAGTAAGTGGGAAGGAGAGCAGCCCGTGTGTGTGTGTGTGTGTGTGTGTGTGTAGCACAGATAAGCGTTCTTGTGAGTGTTATTGTAACGTTAGTGTGAGGTATGAGCGGGGTCAGAGGTCAGGACGAATGCAGGATCAGCTTGTGTCGCATGTGACCCGAGCTGATAGATGGCGGGAGGAGAATGTGGAACGTACCTCTTGGAGTCTATTATCAGACGAACTGGACAAACTCAATTCATCTCCCCTCCCTTCTCTGCTGCTGTCCTCCTGGGGCTGGTAGCCATGGAAACACGCTCTGACCCTTAGGCCAGTGTCAGAGTGAGAGAGCGTGTGTGTAGGAATGTGGCAGTAACAGAATTTCTGTGTTCCATTTGAAGACGGAAGTGGGATATTTAACTTTAAAGGGATAGCGCACCCAAAAATAAAAATTATGTCATCATTTACTCAGCCTCATTCAGTTCATTAGGGAATTAGCAGTGAGCTGGTGATATTACATTGTTATCCAGGTCATGATATTAATAATATTGTGATTCTTTATGTTCAGTTTATTGTTTGTTTTAATACTCTGTTTTTTCTTCTGTGTTGGACTTTGGTACTTTGTGTAATTCTTAGTTAGTGTAGATGCAGTGTGGATCTGTGTAGACACAATGTTCTTGTGATGTCATACACCAGTATGTCAGTTTGGAAGCCAGCAAGTCCAACACCAACTGGCATTCAGTGCAAAAGAAGAAATTCTGTGAGTTGGTCTGTGGGTTTTATCCTCTTCTAGTAAAGACAATCCTGTGTGATCTTACTTCCATTGGACGTTGAACACAGTGTCTCCAGTGCTCTTTAAAGTACACGTATCATATGCCAGATTATAAAACGTCAAGCTAATTTGTCTCTCCCAAGCTTTCAGTCTCTTCTTGCTTTTAGCTCTTCCTCTTTTCCTCTTTATCCTTCCCACGGTCTTGTCGTCTTCCTTTTGTGGTCTCTGGTGACAGGTTATCTCTCTGTGCTGGATGAAGCATGGCACACACTGATGATGCGTGAGTGAGGCCCCTGGCTGGTGACATCATCAGTGGGTCAGGATGGTGTTTGTGTGCATCTGTATGCATTTGATGTTGGACATGCTTTAGCCTCTGGCAATGTGAGGGAAAATGTTCTGAATACAATAAGAACAGAATTTAGGTCTTTCTCTGTAGTGGCCATCATCTTGGTCTTTATGATTTTATCCCTCAAGATAAGATCATAATGGCACCTGTTCCTCTTATGTTCTTTTAATATCTGAAGCATCAAATATACAAGAAAATAGGCATAGACATTAGCCAAAAATTCTCATTTTAAAAAATACATTTTAGAACGTAGTAAAAACTTTTCAGTAGGCATCAAAGCTATAGAATACCACAAATGAGAAATATGGGACTTCTGCACTAAACAACATTTCACAAAAAATTCTCACAAGATTGTTACTAATGTTATCAAAGCAATCTTGCAAATATGCTTTTTCTAAAATATGTTACTATATATGTTTCTAAAATATGTACTATATTCTCTTAACCAGCTTTATAAGATTTCATTTTCTTTTCTTGGGTCCAATTTATCAAATTTTGTTAAAAAAAGTTATAAAAGTTAATTGTTCATACGGAGTCACCATTTATATTTGCTTCATGTCACAAAAGATTCATGAGAAATTCATGAGAAACCAGAATTAAATAAATCCAGTCAAGTGTGTCCAAACTTCTGACACACATATTGTTAACCCTTCAGTTTTGACTGGCGTCAAATGAGACATTCACTCAGCCCGAAAGCGTCTGACAGCTAGCTGCTAATGCTATCATACTGAGATGAGTTCATTTACTGGCTTTACATGAACATGTTATCTGTCAGCTGTGTGCGGTTACATTGTTTTGGGTTTGTATTGAACAGAAAGAGAGCAAGAGAGAACGAGCAGCTGTGTCAACAAACGGTTGGTTCATCAAAGCCACGTCGCGTGTTTTACCTGTGCAGGCAGAGGCCGGTTTGGACCATCGCCCTGTTTCCACGGCAACACCAATCAGAGTAGAGAAGCCAGTGGAGGCATGAAAACATGGAAAGCACAGCAAACACCCTGAGTACTATGACTACTTTTCACTATAGGGTGTATATATAGCATGCTTCTATAGCTCTGTAGGGCATATGGCTGGCAACACCAGGGTAATGAGTTTGATTCCCATTAAACATGCAAACTGATAAAACGTATACCTTAAAAGCACGGTAAGTCGCTTTGGTTTCCAAAGGCATAAATTTAAATGTAAATAATGCAGGCAGACCTGTATTTTCTAAGTACACTAACACCAGAGCGGGAAAAATGCATTTAAATGTGGAATGTGCCGTGTTTAGCCATGGAAACACACAGTAATTATTAGATTGAGTGAAGCTTGTCTCCAGTGAGCCAGTAAACAGGATCCAACAGGTCAGGAATGAGCCTCAGTCTCCGAGTGCAGCCTCGCACGCGCACAGGGCCGCACGCTGAATACATTTGCATATGAATGCATTTTTACAAGAGCATCCTCATTATTGCTCAGCAGTGGATGATTTGAGTTAAAAAGCCTTCCAAGATTTACACCATTGCCTGCCACACACACATTTACCAAGTTTCAGAGAATTAGCTTCAAATACAAACACATAATAATTCAGTTTTGTAGAACTGTCCATATATAACTATAATTCCTTACAACTGTGCATAATACCATTATTATGTTAATCATTCTGGTCCTGGATGCTGATTGGTTATTATAGCAACAGCTATGACACAAAATGCCTGGTCACCTTGTTCATATCTATTTCATTGAAGCAAAACAGCGTTTTTCCAGGACCAAGGTTCTACACAGAACAACAGAACTAAAAGGGATTTTAATATGTAGAACACATTGACTAATGTTATGTTGTTAAATTACCATATCTTTAGCAAAATAATGAGATGACCTATCAAAGCAATATAGCAATTATGGCTGTGCTATAATATTATAAATGTGAATTTTACCTATATTACCTAGATTTAACTATATTCACAATATAGTGCTGTATGTGGTACCATCATTTTTAATAAAAGATATGACACTAAGTGAATATCTTGAGCCTATGACAAAATATCTTGTTGCGTGTCATTATGAAAGAGTTGATTTGTTGTTTAGCAGAGTGGCTGTCTCATCTCATTCCCTCCCCTTGTAGGTGTTCTGTAAAATGTTTGACTGCCTTCAAGGGGCTTCTGCTGAGGTAGGTGCAGCGACAACAGCATGTCACTGCATGGAGTGAAGGAGAGAGAGAGAGAGAAAGATAGAGAGGTGACTTCTGATTGCACTGACTGTAAAATGGATCTAACAGCTGGTGGTTGTATTTTGCTGGTGTTAATCTGTTTAGTTTGCAGTGTTCTCTCAGAGTGCTGCATGAGAGTGTTTGTTCTGTATTAGTTTATGTTTGTTTGGTACCTCAGATGTTGATAGAACAAGAAAGTGGTTAAGAACAAATTGAAGTTCTGTCATTTGGGTGCGTTGTCCCTTTAAACATCATCTTCTAAACCCCTTTTCGAAAACTTTTCTTCTCGTCTTACCCACTGTTTTCTCTTCATTTTCTCTCTCTGGTTTGCTTTCTGTGTTTATGCCCTGTTACCCCTCTAATCGAAGCCCCAGCTGTGTGGAAACACCCTCTCTAAATGAAACCCAAATTAGAAGCCTATCAGCAAGAGCATCCTTCATTCCTTAAACAGATCTTTATCCTCCATAAAGCTGTAATGTGCTTTTGTACTGTCAGCAGCTGGGAGTGTGTGTGTGTGTGTTGACAAGATTAAATCTTTTTATATATATAAAAAGTTTATATAAAATAACAGGTAATGAGATGCATGAATATGAAAAATTGCCAGTGTGTGTTTGTCTGCATATGCCTGTGTGTGGCAAGGACTGGTGTTCAACAGGCCAGTATAATGTTCATGCTCTCAGATCAGTATAGTTCTTCATAATCTCTCTCCTGCTGATTTTTAATAGATAGCATCTAGAAGGCTGAACCCCTCATCTACACGATCTGGAAGTTTTTTGGAGAGTCACCTGCTTTCTCCAGAGCTCATGGTAAGAACTGATGTTTGGTCAGCAGTGGCGCCCCCTGCTGGCCGGAGAGTGCAGTGTATTGGCACGTCACGCTTGTTAACAGCACGCCTAAAAATTGTGTCTACATGATCAGTGCACATCACAGCATGATCTCATGTCTAAACAGGGTGTGAAAACACTGTGAAATGTGTCTATTTGGCCTCTTGTATTTTTAGACTCTTCTCAAGGTCATAAGGAGGCATAACTGTATTAAATTGGAGACTGGAGTGTGTGTTTGTGTGTGTGTGTGTGTGTGTGTGCATGCTTTGGCACCAGGCTGAATGACATGTTTGTTTTCCTCTCTACATTTATCTAACCACCAGCTCAGTGGGGCTGTAATGAGTTATTAGCTGCTGGTCAGGCATTTATTTCCAGAGCTCCAGGCAGCATTAGAGCAGGAGGTGATGGGCCTCCGAGATGATCTCTGAGACCCATAACGCGTTAATGGCACGCAAAGCATCACTGAGCAGCGAAGATGCTGATCTGCTCATTAAAGGCCATTATATCTACACTCTTACATACCCCCCTCCACACACACACTTTAGAGCAGTGATTTCCAACCGGGGGTCTGTGCACCCCAGAGGCATTTAGAAAGATTCAATTGTGCTTTGCTAAACCTATAAAACAGGCATTTAAGCATTAGGACTGTCAGTAGATTAAAACTAATTGTAAAAGCAACTAATTGTGATTAATCTTAGATTTTATTTTTTTATTCAGGCATATTCTGTTTTTGCGTGCCAATGACCTTGGCTTTGTTTTAGTGCAGTCAAGCTATAGGATATCCATTATACTATGAGTTTAAAAGGTGTCAATAATGTGCTACCTGAACTGTACTGATAGGGCTGTTTGGGAAACACTGCTTTGAAGTGTATGTATCTCACACACTGTCACTAAACCTGCATTAACACACTGATGTGAACCAGCTCTATGTGACCTTTCACCCCTATTGCTCAATGATGCCATCAACAGTGAACAAGAGAGTTCCATGCCATCCAACAATTCTGTTTCTCTCTTGCAAAATTGCTTGCTTATTTGTTAAATGTCTCGCATTTGGTGGGCATGAGGCAATTACCCCTTTACTCCCTTTCTCAGCTACATTCCAGATCCCTTGATAAAAAGGTGTTGTATTTCACTGGTGTCCACAGAGGTCAGTGACCCCATGCTGCTCTGCACTTCAGCTGGGGTAATAGATGTGCCCCTAGGGGGCAGCTGGATGGAGGGGTCAGAACACCCGACCTTGGCACTGCTCTAACCCAGTGACCATACCACAACCCTCAAGACCCAGACATCATGGTCTACCAAAAAAAAACTGTTTGACTTTGTGACCGCTTACCCTCTCCTTATATAGGCTCAATGAGGTGTGTTAGATTATATGATTGGATGGAGAGAAAGCCGCTTGGGTGTGCCAATCCTCATTGTTTAGTCTCACACAAATTAATGTGATGTTTATCTGTGGGTCGGTGGAGCTAATCATTTCTTCTGACCCTACTAAACTCTATAAGAATCAATGTACTGTGAGAATGATCCCAGCTAAGAGGAAATGCTGTCAGAACATTGGCTAATGTTCTCTAAAAGTTCTTTCAGTTATCATAATGTTGATGCATTAAAGTTAGTAGAACTTTTTTAATATTATATATCATATATGAAAAACTTTATTCTTAAGTAGTTAGTGAAAAGATTTAAACCCTACATGAGTCCTTGACTAAGGCATTTAACCACAGGTTGTTCCAGGGGTATTGTATCTTTAATAAGGATGCTGTAAATAGCTTTGGATAATAGCATCAGTTAAATGACTAGCAGTTAAGCGATATGGGTTTTTCATTGGCCAGTGGCCGATGTAACGCTGATATGCAGTATTTGGACACTTTAGCAACACTTTAATATTTATGAATTTCTTTTGAAATAGGCCCGTGATAGATTTTGTAACTGATGACAGGAGAGTGAGTTGGGTTAGACTGGCTGGTCGTAAGATCTGGTATTTTAAAGAACACTGGGTAGTATAAAATTGAATTCAAAACTCTGTGCTCAGAATCCTTAGTATCAGGTCTCATAACTGAAATCTGACCCCTGTCCCTTCATCTTAAGCTATTTTTATTGTGTGGTTTAACTCCATCATGGGTGTTTCCAGGATGCCAAGCAAATTTTCCCTCTGAGAATACAAAACAAGTTACAAGGAAATACAAGCAATTACAAACGTGTAAATATAAAAATATTCACATACAAGAGTTATAGAGTTGACATGCATTATATCACCCCAGTACACCTCAATATATCTTGCAAATCTGAATTTGACAGTAAATAGTGGAATGAAGGCTAATCAGATGAAATTAGGTGGGAGTCAGACTGTGGAGAGACTGGTAATGAGATTACATTAGATGGCAGTAACTGATGGCCTGTCACTTCTGCCTGTGGTGGGCTTATCTCAACACTTCTCCAAGACCACCAGTTATTACCTTATTCAGACACCTGGGACCCAGAACATGAGACTTCCTACTCTCTGCTTTTTCTTAAGGGCAGAGTTTGATTGTTGAGCGCTGTGCAGATGGGACTAAATTAATTGGGACTAGATTAAGTTTACAGAGGAAGTTAGCTGCTGTTTTTTAACTTGGGATGTCCTGTGAGAAATTGAATCTTGTTTGAATAAGAACATCCATTTGGCATCCCAGTTGACGTGAACAAAATTGATAAAAATAGTAAGCAGAGTAGGGCTGCACAAATATGAAAAGTGTTGAAATATCGCAAATGTGGATATTGCAATTATGTGTAGTCAAAACTTGAGGCAGAGAGACTGGCACAAATGTTAGTTGGGATATGTGTGTGTGCATAAATGCATTTGCCTGCTTTGACGTACACAAGACAAAAAACAAGCAGTGATGCTCTCATAACAAACTAATCTGAGAACATCAGCCAGCAGAAGCAACCGCAGCTTTGTCAGATTTGTTTTTATGACCTGCAACAGTAAAAAATGGCTGTTGACTTTCAGAAGTTACGTTTCGCATTCTTTCTGGGAAAAATAAGCATTGTATGTTGGGTGATAATTTAAAATGCATTATCGTATTGCATATTGCATTATTTGGCAAGTTATCACATTTTTGCAGATTGCTCAAAATGGCTGCTATAGTATAATCCTCCCCTAAGTAGTGATTTTTACATAATTATATACATAATAATATAATGTTATCATTATATTAATGATACACACATCCAAACAATAGCCATTCACACCTTAATAACAACTACAGCGATTACAGGTGTCCTTAGATAATAATTGTAACTCAGACATCATTTGGAGAACTGATTTCATCAGAACAGCGCAGAGGTCCACACACACATACATAGTGAAATGCACTAGACTAGAAATAATGGAATTAAAACACTGTATCAGAAAATTGAGCTGATATCAAGAGCTTCACATTCCCCACAGATATCTTCAAACAGCTGCCACTTTCTCATTACTGTTTTATTATTGTTTGAAGCACATTTCCAAAAGTGGAAAAATGCAGCAATTCATAATTAACCTTTCAGACGGTGTAGGTATCGGTAAGAGAACGTAATAACAAAGTTAACGTCTGGAAAGAGTATTACTTTGCAATTCTCCAGGCAAATCGTTTCGATAAAACTGCATAATTAGAGCCGTTGTTGTGGAAACCCTCATTCAGTTCAGTTCTATGGATGAGGTGGAGTTCAAGCGGAATGGGGTACTTGGACAAACCTTAGCCCATGGGAAAACGGGAAAGCGGTCCCTTCCTGGAAGGATGGATGGAGAGTGGCGTTCTGCTAGGGTTAGCACCACATTCCTGCATTCTTCTGCGGGGGGGAGGGGAGACCGGCTTTTGCTGGGTTTGTGTCCATTCTAAAGGAGACTTGTAGGATTGTTTTGAGTTCTTTGATGGCTCAGGTTTTGTGTTTGAGTATGTGTGTGTCTCTTGTTTTGTAGTGTGTTTCTATGGTGGCTCACTCCAGTGAGCATGTAGCTGCTCAAGTTCCCATTGGATCCCATATTTCATATGATATTTATATGATCCCTTATATTTCATATAAGGGTATAGTAGTCATATAAGGGTATGTAGTCATTATAATTAGCTTTACAGAAAAGCAATGGAAGTTAATAGTCCTCATTTAAATAAATGGTTTTGTCTACATTTTGGGACCAGTCAATGGTTCTTACAAAGAAAACAACTTAATAAACAGACTAAATCATTCTTAATGAAGATGTAGAAATGCAGAAATCATGTGAATGTTAGGGAATAGAAAATATCACAGGAAAATGTACATTATGATAGAAAAACAAATGTGTGTGTGTATGTGTGTGTGATGGGATTCAGAAACCTGAGAGCATCATAATCATAATAGAGATTAAAATGAAAAATCAGATCAGCACTAATTAACCAGGGTTGCAAAATATAACTTTTTTCTTTCTCACCTTGTGTGTGTGTGTGTGTGTGTGTGTTGGGGGTGCTGATTGAAAGGCTTTCTGCATTGAGACTGTCTCACTATGAGAAATACACACACATATATGCTGAGGAATAGTAATATCCCCAGCGCTGCCTGATTATGCTCAGCGCTACATAATGCCATTTACTTCCTGCCACATTAATGCTAATCTTTTTATTGCAGTGAGACTGAGACAAGCGGCTGATGTTGATGTTACTCGGTTTGTGTGTGTGTGTTTGTGTGCCTGTTTTGCCTGCTTTGAACACGCCACAAATTTTGTTCTTGGAACTTTAGATTAAAAGCGAGTAAGTCTGATTCACTTTGTGGTTTTTAATCATCTTAGCGTATTACCATGACTGATAAGAAGACAAATAATAATGAGAACTCAAATCTACAAATAAACAAATATAATCATCTATGGAAATTTAATTTCGCTAGCGGTCTGATCAACCCCGTTACTCCTGCTGTGTGTTAAGCATGTAAACAGGGCTTGCTATTAAAACTGTCAGTGATTTCGTGAGGGGAAGATCTTGTTTTTTCCTGTCCTGTACAGATACAGAATGATTATCCTATTTGTGGGATAGGGAAAGACCACATACACTCCAGAGGGGGTTTTGGAAAACTGCCTGTCTCTGTATTTAATGTAGTGTCCTGTAAGAGGGTTTGTGTAACATTGCTTTTGCTTTGGAATGTTTACATGTACCTATACGCAAGATTGTGTGTGTGTGTGTGTGTGTGTGACTGAGGATTCCACATTCAAGAAGTTAAAAGGCCTTAGTGACAGACAACGCAGCGGGTCTGACAGTCCCAACAAAGAAAGGAACTCTTTATTCTTTTGTCCTTCAAAGCTGCATGAATATTGCTGCTGGCTGGGGGGGCAGGATGTCTCAATACAAGGATGTGCATTGTTTTTTTCTCCGAGCAGAGATTGCAGAAGTGCATCATGGGCAGGATACTGTTGTTGCTGTTGTTCTCAGGAGCTGCATTAGTAGTTATTGATGATGTGGCAACAAAGAATGAAGCTTCTATCACAGCCTCTCATTTAGACACAGGAAATGCTTTGAGTGTTTCATTTAACTTGGACGGTGAATTCTGAGATAGCTCATAATAACAAGCCATAAAGTTGATCCCAGTTGAACTTAAAAGAACACAAGGTCAAGTCAGCCAAGTTCAAATTTCATTACCATAATGTGGATGTGTTTCAATGTTAGTGGATTGAGAGTAAAATGACAAGTCGTATTTTAAATTAGTAATAAATCAGTTTTATATATCAGAAACTTATAAACAAATCTTCCTGACATTTAGAGGTCTTGTTCACCTTTCCGTAAGAAATCTCCAACATATTCTTCTGGAATTTAGAGAACAGATGCCAGAAAATTCTGAGATGTTTTATGGCTCTGAACAGTTCAGACACTAAAAGCAAGGAAAAAATAGAACTTAAAGGAAAATGGAATTTCCATATTCACATTCTCTGACCCACATCTGCTGTTCTGAATACTTGATCTGTTCTAGGATGGCCCGGGCCGATCTGGCTTGCCAGAATCATGCTTTCTGGCTCTTGTTAAATCGCATGACACATGCAGCATGCGGGGGGCTATAGAGGGCATGGCCCAGTGGCCGAGGTTCCAGGACCGAAACATTGCCAGCTGAACAATATTGTGTGTAGGTGTGACAGATTGCCCGAACCAAGACTGGGCTGTTGTGCTACAACGAAACCACTGTTCTACTCACAGGGCCATGAATAGTCTCAAACAGAGGCTGCAGTACAGTAGACATCAGTTTTCAGCATGCATACATACTCTATTGAATATTTAACACAGAACCATTTTAATTTTGACTTTCTGCAAGAGGGTGCAGTGATCTGTATCAAACAGCAGAGATTGGCTCATTTTTACCTCTCTAGCGTTCCGTGACAGGATTTTGGACCTCTCACCTCTATACCAGCAACCTCCTCCCATCCCCCGTCGCTTTCCAATATATAACAGGATTGTGATTAGCGGGTGCTGACTGAGGGGGTTTATTAGCTGAAGAGCGAGGGGGTGGGGCGTTAATTGAAATGATGTCTGATGTGATAGCCTAATCTCTATGGTGACAAAATCCACGCACACATGCTAATTTAAATGACAGCTCGAATGTCACTCAGGCTTAGCTGGTGGAAAAAATAACAAAATGAGAGAAAAACAATCCCAGGAAATGTTAGTTGAAGAGAGATCACAGCTAATAATTTTAGTTTTTTTGAGAACGTTTCCTTAATGTTTCAATTAAGTAAAAAAAAGTCCTTATTTCTTCCCTTTTTTAGACGTTGTATTTAAGACTTTTTAATAACTTTTAGAGAACTTTTTAATTACTTTTAGCCAACGTTCTGAGAACATTCCCTATTAGCTGGGAGAATGTCATCTCAACCACTAAAACCCATCTTGCATAACAGCCAC
>JAZGTK010019676.1:0-11295 GCA_036877625.1 Ambastaia sidthimunki
TTGATAAACTAGAGCCTAACTTGCATATTGCTACTTGTATTTATTAAGGTGCAAACATTGGTAAATCCAGCAACTTTTAAAACTGTGCTAAACAGGTAAAACAATAACTCGCTACTTTTGAACAATGTACACTTAATCGGACAAACTTCTGCTTTTTGTATTTAACCACTGTTAAAATCTATAGCAGTCGGCGTTAAAAACAAAATACAGCATTCATGCATTCTCATACATTGTAAAATTAATGAAACAAAATACAACATTTTAACCCATACATTTGCCCAGTATGTTACCGGATTAGTTTTGAAATAAAACATTACATGTGATTTTTAAACACAATATTGTAAATTTCACACATTTTATAACATTATTCAATTAAATGATTTCACGCCCATATAAGTTTTATTAAACAATCTGTGTAAATACATCATGTCAGATGCATGTTCTGCACTGAATAAAATGAATCTGAGAGTAATTAAGAGTAACAGTTTAAGCAAGAGAGTCCTGTGGGGTAAGCTTAAGCAGTACCCACCTACTTGACATTTATGGTTTGTGAAGCATTCGGGTGTTTTGGCTTAAAGAGCTAATTTGCTAGTACTTACACAGTACTTATCTTTTAGAGTGCACTATAAAGGAATTTTCCTCTTTTGCTTTGAGGGAATTTAGTGCAGGAAAGCATATAGGGTACTTGATTTCTGCCTAACTGATATGCTGTTATATATTCTCATAATTTCACTGCTTCATTATCCTGCAGTCTAGATGGCGTGGTATCAGATCCGTGAGTATCAGAATGCAGATTACTCTGCAGTGAGGACCATATATACTACTGGCTTCAGAGAGCATGTTGGGACGGTGTATCTTCTGGCCCTAAAGCAGACATGGAATCAAGCTGCACTTTTTGGAACCTTCCTTATTATCCATCTTCTCTTTGGCTCATTCATGATCTGCATTGTAGGTGTTGGTGGGGTTTTGCTGGCTGGGTGGGTAGCAGTGCAGTATTTTTTTGAGCAGGGTATTCAGCTTGGGCTCAGTGAGGATCTGTTGGACATCAGGAAATCCTACATGCAAGCTGGCAGTCCAAGCTGTTTTTGGGTCGCAGAAGTGAAAGGGTCTATTGTCGGGACGGTGGGCATTTTGCCCTGTGTGGAGGAGCCAGGTGCCTGGGAACTGAAGAGGATCTCGGTGAAAAGGGAGTTTCGGGGCCGTGGCCTTGCGCAAGCTCTTTGTAAAACAGCCCTGGACTTTGTTGCCAGACATCAGGTGAAAAGGGTGGTTCTGTTCACCTCAATGGTCCAGGCTGATGCTCACAAGTTATACGACAGAATTGGATTTAAAAAGGAAGAGGAGTTTGTGTGGCCATCATTTTCTGCTAGGCTGGTTAATTTAGTGGTGTTTAAATATGCACACAAGATTGGTGGTATGTTAACATGAGATAAAGAAATGTTAAGAAAAAGACTGAATGTAAAGAAAAAGACTGAATGTTATTTTTACTTCACTTTAATTTCAGAGCGTTTTACCAATGTTTATTATTTTAAAGCAGCTTTACAGAAAGCCTTTTAGCACAGAAACATGAAAAAAATATAAATATATAAAATATTATAAAAATATTACAAGCAGATAGATGTGTAATTAAGAATTATTGCATCTTTAAATAGGATTAAATTATGTATTTGTTTTATACAGTTTTGCAAAATATTCTACAGAAAGCTCTCATGAAGGCTGTCCATGCTTGTTATGTGTAGCTCCTGCTGTGCGTGACGTAGCGCTCCTCAGGAAGTAGCTGTCACACACACATTGTAAGGGAATACATACAAAACGCTCTGTGAGAACAGCATCAAAACATCTCGGTAAGTTACATGCCGTATTTTGTAATAAAAATCATGAACGAACATCTTAATGGCGTCACATCCTCAATTCTTTTGCGTTTGTCACTAATAATAATTCTCAGCGTGATATTTTTAAAACGGGTGTAGTATAAATAGGCGGTGGCTGCTATGATCGATAACAGGATTACGGGCTGCTATTAAATTCACTCGATTTACTGTTCACTGTCAAAGCGTTTACTTACTGTATTAGTAAAGATGGTTTTCTGTTTTCATTCGTCTTTTATTTGTTGATATATTGGGTGAGCGTACAGACGGGTAGGTTGGCAGGTGTCTAGTCTGTATCATTCCTGCTTTGAAAAAATGACAGTTTCAGTGTGCACAGTCGTTTTAATTTCCATTTTATGAATAAATAATGTATTTATTCTTTGAGTTGATAGTATATTTGCATAAAATATTGTCTTATATATTACACATTTATCCCACTAGTTACAGTTTACAGTATTGTGTTTGTCAGGAAAAACATGAAACAGGACAAATCACAAACACACGTTTAACTGTCTGTCTGCATGGTAACATATTATAGACATATAGGTATTATAGACATATCATTTTTATACAAAGCTAATTATAATTACAATAGATCAACTTTAAACACAAACCATAGCTGTACAGAAAACGTTGTATGCATTATATATATTTAAATAACCAAAACAATAAAATTAAAATGGTGAAAAACTGCTGGTGACTCATGTCCTCCACATGACTTCATGAAGAATTAGCCTTTATCCTTTTAATACTCTCTGCAACTGAATTGTATGAAGACAATCTTTGTTCATGACTGTGATACAACTAAAGCCTATTGGCTAAAGGGGCGGCTCTTCTATATGTCCCGCCCAAACTTCCTGTTTCAAATAGGAAGTATAATAACACAATACTGTGCCTGTCTAGTGTCATTAAGATGTCTATAAAATAAATTGTTTGTAAAGGTAGATCGTAAAGCTATCTGTTGAGGTACAGATAACATTCACAAAGTGTGTAGAAAAATCCGTCTGGATTTATTTGCTCAGACCGCCCTACAATTGTTTATTGGTTTTTATGAGCACAGCATTTTCAGCTTTGCACCTGTCCATTCTAAATGCATTACATTAAACAGAGTGTGTTGCACACATCAGCATTTGCTCTCTGTGTGCAGAGGCTGTAAATAAAGATATAAGCCCACAGGGCTTCGGTACTGTTGTACTTTATAAAGAGTGTTAATCCTGTCTCTCTTTGTGTATGTGTTTGTTTGTCAGTGTGATGAGGTTTTAATGCACCTCCTCTCACTGAACTAATGTACTGTGTTTAGCTTTATGTTAGAAGCTGTGTCACATTCAAAAAGGCCAGAGAAAGAATAGATATGCTGAACAGAGAGCCGCTCTTAAAGGAAACTGCAGCTTTAAACACTGTCTCAAAGAGCCATCATTAGCATGCTAACGCTTGTGAGCGAACGGGGCCCCTTATTGTTTGTGAGCTGTGCTGCTTTCTGTTCAGGCATTAAGAACAATAACTAAGAAAGGGTGTTAATAAAGGGAATGAGCAATCCACTGATGAACAAATAATACAACAACATTCAGTCACATGGTCATTATCACAGAATAAACCCTGATAGGGTGATCATGGCAGTCACTCTAAAGAGATTTATTTAACCATAATAACATCTGATTGTACTGTACTGTACATTGTCCCACTGAAGGCTGCTTGCTAAATAAGTAAACATATTTATTATAAGATTTGAGTTTAAATCATTTTACTGTGTGAGTGACCAGTATCAGTGATGCAATACATACAAATTCAAATCATTAAAAAAAACTTAGATTGTAAAGTGACAAAGAATATTGGAACAATATTAAAGTATTAGAACAATTTCTTTAGGTTAACTCTGGTCATCCTCTGTGATTAGGAGTTATTGTGTGTGTGTGGGGGGGGGTTGGTTTGAATAAGTGGTTTATGAGGACACAAATGTGTATAATGACGTGATGTGTATAACTATGCAAACATGGTATATGGGGACACTTCCTGTGTCCTCAAATTGAATCACTTAAGAGACATACTAAATATTTGGCATTTTAAATTTTTTGTTAATTAAAAATCCCAAAAGTTTTTTTGTGAGGGTTAGGTTTAGGAGTAGGGTTAGGAGATAGTACAGTATACTGTACAGTTTGTACAGTATAAAAAACATTACGTCTATGAAGAGTCATTATAAACCACATATGCCAACATGTGTGTGTGTGAGATAGAGAATGTGTAAGTCGTACAAAAAGAACTCTTTCAGTCACTGTTGGGGAATATAAAATTCCCTATGAAATATGCAAGTTTGACCAAATGATTGACTGTTGGAGGGCTTTAGGACCCAGTTCTGCCTCTTTTGCTCTCCTGCAGAAGGCAGCGCAGACATTAGCGCAGTAGCGCTGCTCTCTCTCTCACCTACCACCACAGAGCAGCCAGACTTATACACACACACCTCTGACTCTGATTCATTTTAAAGCTGTGACCACACCCACCAACACGTAAGCTCGCTCGTCCAATAGAACCTCCCGTGGGGTCTCCGTCTGCGTCCTCTGTAGGGTTCAGTCTACAGGGGGTACTGTGCCACTGCTGGAAAAGAACCAAACCGTTCTCTGAAACTCATTGTATGGACAAAAGGCTGAGTGATGGGTGATGAGCATTAGGTGGAGATAGAGAAACAGAGAGGGTTGGGGGGGTTCTGGAGACTGCACTGGTTGCTGAGGCAAGGCAAGGATCCGTTGTCAACGGTGACGGTGAAACAGCATGTCTCAGATGAAGAGATACACTTACAGCAGGGTAAGTGACAGTGGACACATTCTAAAACATGTGTCTCTGAGTCTCTCTCACACACTTCACACATCAATAAATAAATGGTTCTGTTATAGTGGAATTTGTATTTTATGTGTAGTTATTACTCATGAGGCTGTGAGTGTGGACATGCAGGTGTTTAAGCATGTGTCAGGCAGGGGCATGCGTGGGATAGATGGGTTTTCTGTAATTTGTAAGCTGTTTGCTGAAATGCATTTGATGGTATGAAATGTGCTACAGTCTGTTTTAATGTGTGAGTTTGTATTATTGAGTACCTACAGGCCAGTAATAGAGAAATTCAATTAATAAAACATCTACTGAGCAGCATAATCAAAAAATTACAAGACATAAGTTGATAATGATGATGTTGCTAGACAAATTGAATTGTTATTAATTATTCAACAGAATGTTGTCAATCTATACTACTAACTTAAACCCAAACTCTTAAAGGGACAATTCACCCAAACATTCTGCCATAATTCATGTTTTTCCCAAAACTTTGTGACTTTTATTTTTTTTAAAGCAGATGTTGGAACCCTATTTACTTGACTACTGTTTACAAGACATAGCTGAAAAATGTTTAATAGAATGTTAATATTTGGGTGAACTATCCCTTTAAACCCCAGTATTAAAATTAAACCAAAGCCTGCGTCTTAACTTTAGTCTATTAACCCAAGTATGTTCAAGCTTACCATACAGTAACATTTTTCTGTCTAGATCTTCAGACATTAGCTATTTAAGCTTTTTCTTTTACAAAATATTAAGCAGCAAAAAGTTTAAATGTACTGTGAACTCTAATGCTCTGTGTACATGATCTGAGAATTGCAAATCATTACACATTTGTAAGCACTACACCAGTAATAAAAAATCCATACCAGAAGTGACATTCTAACACAAATCAACACAAATTTTTTTGTTCTCAGTGAAACCGTTAGCAACAAATTTCTGCTGAGTCACAAGTCTGTAACTCTTTTGTGCTTTTGCACATTGTATTTTTAAGTTATTAAATCATCAGTCAAAGACTTTTTGACAATTCATTTATCTCTGTGTTAATTTCATATGTAACGATTCCATATGTCACTACTGCTTTAAGCTGTTATAAGTGTATGAATAGTTCTCTGTTTCGGAGTTGTAGAAGAGGTCACATCTATTATTTCTGCCTCTTTTGTTCAATTGTAACCCAAGAACGTGCCTGTCTCTTCAGAACATTTGTTTCTCAGTTAGAGTTAGCTGAAATAATAACTGAACTGAAACTGAAATATAGACATAGTATTAGTATATACAGTAGATATAGTTTCAATCATCTTACTGAGTGTGTGTGCTTGTGCATTGTGGCTGCAGGTAACAGTGTGCATACTGTGCTGTACTCTTCCTCTGTCTTCTGCAGTAAATGTTAAGTCTGGATCACACTGTGTGTTTTTTTAGTGTGCTCTTGTCTGAGTGCTTCTAAATAGCTCCCATTTGTCCTAGTGTGCACATAATGAAAGACTTCAACTACCGAATGAGGAGCCTGATAATGGGCAATTTATTCACACTTAAAATGTCTGAATATTATTGTAATAGATAACAGAATATCAAACTAAGAGGCATCTGCAAACAAATGATGCTTTTCTTAAAACAAACTTCACACTTTTCTGAGTAGCGTTACCAAGCAGTAGTAGCCAGTAGCCAGAGTTACATTAACTATAGACCTGTCTTGCTTTTTTTTTTATAAAAGCTAGAACATTTGGGTGATCTTTGTTTGTCTTTACAGTATGAAGTCACATTGTCTTTTTGTCATTTTAAAGCTTGTTCTCTCTCATTCCCAGACCACCAGCAGTGGCAGCAGTAGGATGAGTTCAGACGGAGGTGGGCGGCCTGTAAAGGTGGGCTCTCTGGTTGAGGTGATTGGTAAAGGCTATCGAGGAACTGTGGCATATATTGGAAACACACTGTTTGCCTCAGGAAAATGGGTGGGAGTCATTCTAGAAGAACCAAAAGGCAAAAATGATGGAACCGTGCAGGGAAAACGATATTTCACCTGTCAGGAGAACCATGGAATATTTGTACGCCAGTCACAGGTACCCCATGCGTGCTTGTATATAAACTATGACATATTTAAATATGTAAACCATCTTCTGCTGAGTTCTTGGAAATCATTAACACTATCTACTGCTCACAGATCCAGTTAGTAGAAGATGGTGCAGACACAACCTCACCAGACACCCCTGAAGCTACCACCTCCAAAATGCTGAAGCGAGGTAGGTGTAAACTTCCCTAAAACATCTGCTTATGTTTGCCATGTAAAATTGTAATGTCAATTTTATCTTTCCTTCCCAGAGATAATTGAAGGTCCAAAGTCAAACAAAGTGGTGAGTGAGGAAAGGGTGTTTAACATCAAAGTGTAAGACTGTGCTTATATTTGTATCTTCTTTAAATGTTAGTCTCATGTCATAATATTTGACCATTGGCATAAGGTCTGGTCTATTTTGCTGCTTATGGCCAAGATACACCCACTTAGACAGGATAGGTCTGTCTCACTGAATTAAAATAAATGTTTTAATTAGTACTGCTTATTTTACAAATATTTTTGAAATCAAAGCAGAATGTAAGATTTTGCTTGGGAATATCTGGTTTACATGGTAATCAGTACCTTAAAAATCTGAAGGATATTGTTTGTACCCCAATGGTATGTGCTGACTGAAATCAGTACTTATGATATTTGCATCAGATGCATCAGAACAGACTGTGGTCAGTCCATGGACGTGGTCAGTGCCTTCTTAGACAACTATGTTAAATTACTGTGTATTATCTTTCCTATCCACCAGAGGGAGATATAGTAACAGTAACTGGCCATTATCAGCTTCTCTGTTATCTAAAGCCAGGCAATATATTTCATATTTGTGTCTGTGAAGGTGTCATTTTTCTGAATCCACAACTGAACCCTGATTCTGATTTCACCTCTAACATGAAATAGATTTAGCATTTTTTTATGCACCTTTCACAACAACACACCTTTGATTTTTCTCTCTCTTTTCCTAAACTTGCACTATTCCAAACAAGTTTTCGCAGGCATTGAATAAGCCATCAGTCTAAGATCAAACCCATAGCATTCATTGTATGTGTGTAGCAGACACGCAGTGTGTGTGTGTGTGTGTGTGTGTGTGTGTGTGAGAGAGAATGAGGTTTGCATTCACTGCTCATGACAAGCACAAACACTGACTGATCAAACTCTTTAACCTCTTCCTCCTCCATCTAAGATGCAGCGAGGAACCAAACCCAAAAAGGTGCCGCATGTTTCTCTAACCTCTGTTTCCATAGCAATGGCAACATTAAACAGCTGTGCTGCACAAAGAGCATATCACCTGTGTATGTGTATGTGCCTGTTTGTGCATATTTATGAGGAGTGTTCATTTAAATGTGTTATTTCTATTCATTTTTGTATATTTATTCATGTCTGCTGGTGATTGGCTAGCTGAATGGTGGTGTTATTCAATACATTAGCATGCTGTACGCAATATATTTATGTTTGGCTTATTTATGTGAGAAATTCCTTAAGCTTCTGAACAAAAGAGTGTTGAGAGTGACATATATACTTAATGTTTACCAGTGTAGTGGTGGCTTAGCCCAACAAATGTATTTTTTAGTTCTGTGGCTGTATCTTTCAAAGCTGGTGATCATGCTTGAAGAAATACAGGGGCAATTATCTGTTTACTCCTCTTGCTGTTTGTCTCTGGAAATTGTTCATCCCGTCTGAAATAGACAGTGTACTGCAGCCTGGCTGTGGCATGATCTGTCTAGTCATTAGATCTCCACTGAAATATTAGATTTGAAAGCCCTGTATGTGAGTTACTGCATTTTTTTCTGAATGTCACTGCTTGGGGGAAAGAGTATTTTAAGAGGTTGCCTGGTTCAGAGAAAGCTGTGATTGGAGTTTTTGCTCTGCGGGTTTAAAGTATAAATAAGAATAGGTCCTGTGTTTAACTGACTTGAATTTTATTGTTGATTGCAATTCATGGACAGCTAAAGACATTTCACAAATTAAATCACAATTCAAACAGTTTACAGCTTGTTTACAGCTAAATTTGAAATGTTGGGTGAGTGTAGGTGTAACAACTGCTTTGTATTTACTAGTACTAACTAACTACTAATTGTTATTGTAGTAACTTGAGTGACTTCTGCTGGTGTGTTTGATTAATATAAGGTTTGTTTTTTTGGATTATATAGTAAAGACAGTGAAGGTCTGGTTCCTCTCTCTGTTTTCTACTGCACATTCTCTCCTGCAGAGCCTGAATGTCATATATCATGTTTCTCAGGCACTCTTGTGTATTGCCTCCTCCCTCTCCACTCTCTTCTGTAATAGATACTCAAACAATGATGAATCTTCTGTCACAGAGTGCAGTAGTGAATTAAAAATGCACATCAGCACATTTACAGTATCTGTTTCTAAGACATCAAATCAAAAATGAAATCATATTATCGTCACTTCACCACATACACAGGTGCAGCTGTGGAAATGTTGGGTGTGATCCAGATACACACACACACACACCTACATTTTATTTATTCTTGTAACAAGAGAGAATCAGTCAGATTCTTTTAACTATAAGACTATAAAATATAAATATATATGTGTGTGTGTGTGGGTATGTACATATATGTATTTATGTTGAACAAATTAATTAAACAACAAATTAATTTATATATATATATATACTACTATATAGTCATACTACTGTAAAAGTTCTGCAAACAACAATTAATGCAGTCATACATTTAAATAATTAGTAATGGTAGGAAAGAAAGATAGAATTAACATTACAGATTGCCTACACTTACACACAGACGCTAGACTGGAGGACCCATAGAGAGACACTAGTGAAGGTGTTGCTAGGATACAGGCCAGACTCCCATCGGTTCTAACCCTCCCTAGTCCACCCCCATTCTCCTCCCAGTCTTACCCTTTTGTTACAGTCTCTCTCCCTCTCTCTCTGTCTGGAGGGAGGGGTGTAGTGATGTAATGTATGAGCTAGGCAGCAGTTGGCACAGCCAGAGCGAATGAGTGGAAGGAGCAAAAGAGACTCAGAGATGGATACAGACAGAGAGAGACAGCTACTGTTTGTTGGATGCTAATAAGGCAGATGCCGTAAGGAAAGAAATGCAGAGAATGGCTGAAAAGTGGTTCACACGCTTCTGTTCTTGTTGAAGAAAAAGGATTTGTGTTCTGCAGCAGCAGACAGAAGAGAACAGGGCTGTCATTTCAACTGCAGCAGCAACCTGCAGCATTATCACTCGCGTGTGTGTGTGTCACGTGCCAATTGCCGTATGAGTGTGTTTGTGGCTTTGCTGTAGGCTTGGCCTGCTCTCATCTTGCTCTTCTTTTAATGTGACCGAATCCTTCTCCCTGATCTTTCTTCACTCTGTGTGTGTGTGTGTGTGCAACTGTTTGTGTCTTTACTCTTCAATCGTCAATATGATGAGACAGACGCCTACAACTCGTAAGGTACAAAAGAATCTGTTTGGTATTTCTGTGGCATGCAAAGTGCTTCAATGGTTTATTGTCTAACTATTGCGGAGTGTATGTGAGGTGTGTGTAAAGTGTGATTCTCTGTGAGATCTTTTATTTTGTTGGATCTTCAGTATGTCAGTGCACGGAATTGTTTTATTGGTAATGTTTTATGCATTGTTAAAAACTTTACATTGATTTAATAATAGTAACCCTGTAAACATTTCACTGTGCGTATGTTATTTATTATTTGTGTGCGTGTGATTTCTTTGAATTGTTATACAACAATACAGATGTATGCCGACCTTGTGTATTTGTATGCATGCGCATGCTTGTATATCTTAGTAAATGTTTGGTGCCAGGCACACTGATTCACGGGCAGAGACAGATTTGAGTGTTTATGTGCTAAAGGAAGTGTATGTTGTTAGAGATTGAATACAGGATGCTGGGTGTGTTAATGAGAAATGCTTAAAGTTGGTTAACTGAGACTTACATTTTTGTAACTTTGTTATTCTGCATTAATGTTAAAGGAATACTCTAGGTTGAGCTCTGTCTGCATGATCTGAGGCATATACCACAGAAAATTGTTTTTTTTTTACATTTTTTATTAGAATTAGTTTTAATTATACCCATTGAAAGTCCTATGGGCAAGCATACAACTGTGGTAATGCAACAAGCAGAACTTGCTAGTTTCTTTATTCTGTTGCTAATCATCTTTGTTCTCTCTTGTCTTCCTTCACTCCTCTTTCTGTACCTTCTACTGACAATGGTGGTCATTTATCTGTGTGTCTTCTCTTCTTAGACCACGGCCAGAAGGCCAAAGGTGAGCGTAGCATTATGGCCTACAGGTCACGTTTGTGTGCGCATCTGTATGGTCCTACTTTGGCAGTCATTCTGTAATCTTTCAAAGAATTATACCGAATTTCATGATCACAGTCCTTGGATCCTGTGCGTAAGCAAGGTGTGTTGCCAATGTCTGTCTCCGCCTCTGTCCTTCAGCAAACAAGGGCAGGAGTGGGCGTAAAGGTGGGCTCTGGCTCTGCCTCCGCTGGAGAGATGAGCAGCAGTGAGCCCAGTACACCTGCCCAAACCCCACTGGCTGCTCCAGTTATACCTTCACCCTTAGGAACCCTC
>JAZGTK010019677.1:0-11295 GCA_036877625.1 Ambastaia sidthimunki
CGTAGAAAACAGATTTCTGCAGGAGACATTTTCTCTGCGTTGCACCCATGAAATGATGGTAAAACGTGGCACAATTTTTTGGGGCAATCTAATAAAAGGATCGACGTTTTACAACATGTCACTTCACTTATTGCTGCACGTAAAACATTGAAACAATGTTACTTCACACAACGCATTTACATTTCACAAGCACTGAACTGAAACATTTTAAAGTGACAATATAATAACTACGATGCATTTTAATAAATAAACAAGACATAAACATGTGTGTGTGTGCATGTATATATACACACGCACATTATATATTATATATGTTCTATAAAAGCAACCCCTTATTGTTGATTGAACTGAGAAGGTCTGACCTGTTGCAAAGAGGGGGCGGCCCCCAGGAGCCGGGGGCGCTCTGACTGTGTGTTAAGGCTCTGTGGGGGCTTGACGGCTGGGGGCCGTCGCCCTGGGGAAGCTCTGCGTCGGGCAGCTCCACTGACGGGCTCTTGGTGGTGGGGCTGTTCAGTGGAGTGCCCTGTGCTGGAGGAGAGTGGCAGGGTGAGGCCAGAGGTGAGATGTTGGAGGACGGGAAACCTGTCGGAGAACAGAAGAGTGACACTAGCTGATCAAAACACACACACTCTCACACACACACAAACAAACACACACACCTCTTCGGTTCTTGCTATAGATGTGGTTTGTGGAGGCAGTGTACGACGCAGACATGGATCTGCTCTTGGAGATGTTGAGCGTAACTGAGTTGTTCCATGAATCATTGTTCACCAAACTGCAAAAAACAAGCAAGAAATGTTTAAAAAATAGCTTAAAGTGACACTTGATTTTACACATCACATATGTACACAGCCATTTTCTCTTGCTATTTTATGATGGCTTCAAATGCATCTCACCCATTCAGAATTTAAAGCCATAATATAAGCTAGCTTCCAAAGCTATTTTGATCCAAAACGTTTCTATCACGAAGATACTTTAACTCAACAAGGAAGATTCTTATTTTAAAAAAACAGGCTTATTTTTGAGAAAGGCTTGGGCTTGTTTTGCTCCTGCCGGCTATAAAGAACACACAGAATGTTCTCCAGCTGAGGAACACTCTTCAGATGTCCATTAAGATACTGCTCAGAAGATCCTCCACTTTAACACCAGCCTGAACCTGCTAATGCTTCTCCACTACACCAGCCTCCATTTTTCAACCGGGCTTTTATTTCGACAGGCCCCAAATCTAAACACAAGCTGGTCCTGGTGTCTCCAGGAAACCTCTTTAGATTCTCTGTCTACACGGAGCAGATGGCTATCTGGATATCAGTATTAATGTGCTGAACTTTAGTTGGGCTTCAGAACTCTGAAATAGACGGTATAGAGGTGGAAAGATGCCCAAAGATGGACATTATAACATTTTCATCAAACATTGGGTAGAAAGACGAAAGCACAGTGGAGGAGCTCCAGAAAGTTCAAGCGCTAAACGCAGACGTACAACAGCTGTGCTAGCAGATCAAACACAGACAACGAAAACTAAATGATGGCAAAAGAAACCCTCCTACCAGTGACGTTTTAAAGAAAGACGTTTGCTGGGTTAGATAAAAATTGATTTAGTAAAAGTGAATGAATGAAAGATGATAATGTTGGGAGATAAAACAGTAGCGGAACCATACCCAGCTAACAGAGAACGTTCTCAGAATGTTGGCTAACGTTTTCTAAAAGTTCTCTCAGTTGTGAAACTTTTAAAAATGTTACAGAATTAAAAATGTTTGAATAATGTTCTGATAAGCAAGAAATAACATTAATATAACGTCTACAAAACTGGATGTTTTGAATGTTCCTAGAAAAAAAATAAAAATTTTAACGTTTTTGGTACTTAATGGAAACATTATGGAAATGTTCTTAAACTGTTAGCTGGGTATTCACTAAAATTCACTTTGACATTAACTGCACAAACAGTTTAGAAAAGTGTCTATGTATGTTTTGAGACTAATATGAATGTCTTTATGACCATCCTTCATTTACAACGATGGTCTAAATATACACTTTTTAAAGCAGGACATTTAGAAGTTGTTTTGGCCGCTCCATTCACATTCAAACTGGGTCTGCACTAAATCCAGAGCAACATATTATCAGTTAATATTATCAACTGATGATATTCTCTACACAGACATTTCTGAAAGCATTTAGCATTTAAATCAAGCCAACAGAAGCCGACCACATGGCTAAAACTACTCTCACTTTGACCCCAAAGTGCTGTGGCTTAGTGGTTAAAGATCAGGGTTGATCACTTAAGGGTTTCAGGTTCGAACACCCTCCAAATCATCATCTCCACCTCCTTATTATGGCTGTAACTTTTATTACACTATTTTTAAATCATATAATTTTATTTTGATAAAATCTTTGGAGTGTTTATTGCATCCCAATAGGAGTGAAAGTCTGGGACCTGCTGGATGGACCGTCGTGAGGCGTTTTGATGCTGGCACTGCGGTCTCGTCTGACCGGAGCGGGTTCGAGGGTGGGCAGGCCGGTGGCTGAGGTGGTGGTGGTCCACGTGGAAGAAATCCGTCTCAAAAGCCCCGGCGGCAAACTCCGCCTTAAACGCTTTTATTAAGAGAGAACATACATCAGTTTTAGACCAAAACAGTGTTGACATAGCAGCCAAACAGTGTTAAAAATCACATCACCAATAATAATCATAATCAAAACACTGAACCAGACAGAACAAAAACCGAAGAGTAAAACAAAGCTTTTTGGCATCGCAGCTGTTATTCAAAGTGGCTGTTTAGATTAAAGCTGGATTTCAAATTATGTAAATCGTGGAAAATGTGGTGAGAGAATTTTTAAAGAGAGAGAATCTGTGTGTCTGAAAACTACAAATGACAGACGTTCATCTGGAAATACTGAAGCCACGCCCCCAATCCACAGAGAACAGATGGATGGACCCTGGAGAAATGGAGCCTTGATGTCACTGCTTACATCACAAGCTACGAACCAATCAAAAGCCTTATATGACTTTGGCATGAGGAAGTGCAAAATGCAATTTACCAGCGTGGTCATGACATCATTAACCTCAGATGATTGGCTCAATATCTGGAGCACCAATGAGTACCAAACCAAGCTAACCATTTTAAATGCTAAGAATGTTTCCCTAATGTTTCCATTAAGTAACAAAAACATTAAAAACCTCATTTTGAAAGTTCTAAGATTGTTTAGAACGTCCATTTTTTAGGATGTTACTGTTTGCTTATAAGAACGTTATTCAAATATTTTTTATTTCTGATATTTGATACATAATGCAAAACAAAAACTGAAAGTACTGCAAGAACGTTTTTTGATAACTTTAAGAGAACTTTTAGAGAACATTCTGAGAAATTCCCCATTAGCTGAAAAAAAACACCAGTCCAGAGGTTGTTTACTTCCAGGTGTACATTCCAGCCAAGCTACCACCATTGAGATAAATGAGGCTATTGGATAATTCTGTATTTTAGACAGTACATATTATAGACATCCTTGCTTACCACGACTCGCAACAAATGCATAAATGCAAAATAATTATTACTGCACATTGCGTCGTGACGACCAAGCATCTTGCATGCTTGTGTATTTTATGCATGCTTGTGTATTTTATGCATGCTTGTGTATTTTATGCATGCTTCTGGTTTTAGAGAATTGTACACCGGTGCATGAAAAATTTCAAAACTGCGTTACCCTGAGAGTCAGGCGCAGGAAAAACTCTCCTGACAGCAGCATGAATATTTCAGATGCTTTGCAAAGCTACGGCCTACGTAAAGAACAAGAGGGCATATCTGCGCCCCCCAAACCGACCTCCCTACCGCCCCCAGTACTGCACTATCATCAGTACATGCCCCAGGGCATTCTGGGAAACTGCCACCCCCACCTTCCCATTACAGGAGACAGACGGGTGGGTTCTGGGGTCAGGAGCCAAAGACTGTGTCTATTTTAAGCCCCCCAAAATTCTAATTCATCAATCCAGAGTCGCAAACACAAAACACGTCTCTGATATGGGCGTGTGATATTAATTCGGCCAGAACGGCTGTCAGCTGAAGTTGGACAGAACATGTTTGAATAAATGGAACAGGAGCTCATGTTTGGAAAGGTGCTTCGGATATACGTCTGGTCTCCTGCTGTGGAGAGCTCAGGATGTCTCTCTCTCTCTCTCTCTTTTTATATCTCTCTCTCTATCTGTCAATGTGGGAAGCGGCTGTATGCCGAATCCGGTCTGATCAGGATCATCCGGCGGAACTATTTACTCAACCTGGAGTTGTTGTTCACAATGTCGGAATATTCCTGCAGTCTGTGATTTTCACCTCGAGTGAACCTTAGCACAAGAAGATACATTCCAACTTTATTCATTTTCATATAAAATATAAAAGATTTGGTATAAAAGATTTATCTCATATCTAGAAGCCAACAAAAAGCCAATACACACAGTAAAACAAAGAACCTCACACCCTTTTATTGTCCCAGCTAACAGGGGATATTCTCAGAACGTTGGCTAATGTTCTCTAAAAGTATCTCTATATATCAAAAATGTTATTCTTAGTAGTTAGTGGAACGTTTTTAAAAGCGCTACAAAACTGAAAATGTTTAAATACGTTCCTGCAACCAAACAATAATGTTAGTGACACTCCTAGAACTTCCAAAATAATGTTTTTGTTACTTAATGGCAACATTAAGGAAACATTCCTACAACCTAAAACTGTTAGCTGGGATAATGGCATGTTAGTTTTCAAGCGCTGTATGGATAACAGCATGCAGGAGCCGCCGAATAAACATGAAAATTAGGGTGAACGAGTCAAATTTTCCAGCCACAATTGAAGCAAGCTTTTTTTTTCCCAACTATCCTGCAGGGAACTTACACCCCCAACTAACTACAGGTTACAGCCTGGAGGTCCTCAACGGTTCATCGTTACCAACGATTAAAGCTGTAAAATCTCAAGATATGTGAAATTGCTCTTGCAATATAATTTGCATTTTTGTGCATGCAAAACCTCTCCAGTCTCTAAGTCACATACTTTAAAATGTTATGCTGAAACTATACAAGGAACTTGTCTTAAAATTCCAGGAACACAAACCCAGACTGATCCTTCACAAAAACATGACAATATCACATAAAACATTCAACATTCTTTAAAAGCGCTAGTTTAAAATGGATTACAATACAAACTAGCAGTGCCCTGCACTAACAGTACAAACTAAACTAAACGAAAACTACACTAAACTAAAATACTAAAATTAGTGACAGTGTTTATTTTATACGAGTTTACCTACATTGAGTTTCGATCAAGAGTATTTTTACAGTTATATTATGATAATAGTTTTATCCAGTACAATCTGTTATGTAAAACGAAAGCTCAGGGGAATAATTCAGACTGTGAGAGTCCAATGAACCTGTCAGCTCAGCAACATTTCTCCCCGATCACGATTAGATTAACATTTTAAACTTCTGGGACAAAGGCTTGCACTCAGCTCCACCTCTTAAAGTAGGAAAGTGCAGTCAAAATCTGCCTTTAAATCTTAATAGTACTTTCTAAAGCAGGTTGCTCATGCATGTATAATGTGTTAAAACTCTGCGTTTTCTTTTTACCTACAATAACGTCCTTTGTTTAACCGCCGTAGAGACACGGAGATCCAATCACCTGGCCACACCATGCAGGTATGCAGGAACGTGACACCTTAGACTGTTTTAAGAAATTGTTTTTCTTTCTTTCAGCTTAAACATACAGGAAAAGTGATTTGGGTTTAATGTGAAAAAGCCCCATTTCCTGTCAAGGCCTCGGCTAACGCGGCGCGGCCAAACCGGACACCCAGACAGACCGCAACTTTTTCTTCTGGAGCCGTCGCGCGCGGTGACCTTTTGCGAGCCGTGTCACCGTCGCTGGAACCGAAATTTTTTCTTGCGTTTCATGCCGATATTTTCGCTGTTGACACAGCTGCGGGTCTGACAGATAAAACAGCGCTTAAAAAGCCAGACTCTGTCTGTTTTTCTTCAAAACGGCTGCCAAAATATCACATTTTATACGCTGTGGAAAAAAGCGTAGACTGGAGACGACCAGCACAACTTGAGTCAGTATCAGAACTGTTTGACCTACATGTGGGTCGTGTAATAAACAGACTTAAATAAACATTTCTAACGTTGTTTGCTAAGCACTGCAGAATGGCAAGAGTCGCTGGTGTTGGTACGGAGAGTGATTTTGCCTCACCTGGCCCTTCCCCAGCTCACAGGGAACGTTCTCAGAAGGTTAGGGAACATTCTCCAAATGTCCTCTCAAAGTTATCCCAAAAAAGTCCTTTCAATAACCTGATATTTATTGATCATATATCAAAAATGTTATTCTTAAATTGTCAGTGGAACGTTTTAACAATATTTATTAATACAACGTCTACAAAACTGGGCGCTTTGTACGATCCTAGAACTTTCAAGGTAACATTTTCAATGTTTTTGTTACTTTATGGAAACGTTAAAGAAACGTTCTTACAACCTAAAGTTGTTAGCTGGGTAAGTGTTGGCACGCACATTTAACTGCAGCTCTGGTTAAACATTAAAAGAGTTCAGTGAGAATGTGCGTCATTGTCCGTAACATTAGTGAATGACTGTGTGTGTGCGTGTGCATGAGTGTGTGAACGGGGTGTGTGTGCGAACGTGATGTGTGTATGTGTGTGTGTGTGTGTGTGTGAATGGGGGGGTGTGTGTGAGTGTGTGTGTGTGTGTGTGAACGTGGTGTGTGTGTGTACGTGGTGGTTGTGTGTGTGTGAACGTGATGTGTGTATGTGTGTGTGTGTGTGTGTGAATGGGGGTGTGTGTGTGAGTGTGAATGGGGGTGTGTGTGTGAGTGTGTGTGTGTGTGTGAATGTGGTGTGTGTGTATGTGTGTGATGAGAGACTGCAGAAGTAAAGCATTAAACACAATCTTTTGTCTGAAAGTCTTGAAAGTCTACTGGTTCAACTGAGATAACATGAGTCATTCATAAATACCACAGCAGACCAGACAGAAACCATGAAATATTGTAGATGCATTTATATTCACACGTAGCCCTACAGTAACTGATGCACTGCTAAGCTCCGCCCCCCCAATTGTCTCTGCTGGCATACATGAGGACTCAATTTCAGATTTTAATAGGTTTTTTAAACTGCTAAATATTGATATTCTTTTGTGGACTGGAATGAAGCACGACATTTTTATCTGCCAATTTTCTGTGAAATTATTCAATTCTGCAAAAATGATTCAATTCTGCAGTGACATGTCAAAAACATGCAGATAACATTAGCGATAAAGTTTGTACTGTGTTTAATTGCTAAATTCCCGGTAAAGAATTTTCTGAAGTTGCTGTTACCACGGAAACAGAAAATGTCCCATCAGGAAAAAATGTCCAAACTTCCAAAGGCCACTGAAAAAGTGGGTGGTCACCGTTTCACTTGGTAACAGTTGCTAGGCTAGTACTGGTCAGTGACAACTAAATCCGTACAGTCGAAGAAAGAAATTCTCAATTAATGTTGCAAAACATAAACCAATGAAAAACCTTCGTCCTGTTACCTTAGTGGGCGTGGCCTTACCTTAGGAATGGCCAGCTTCTCTCCTTTCTCTGCAGCCTCCTCAGAGTCAGAGCAGGTGTGGCCGTCGCTGAAGGCCAGCAGCGGGCTCATGCGCGGCCGGTGGTGCAGCGGTTGGAAGGTGAGCTGGGTACTAAGAAGGTTGCTGACGGCCCGCAGGGTGCTGCAGGTGTTGGGGGGGAGCGAGGGGTCAGCCAGCAGATCTGAGATCAGCCCGTGGGCCTCGCCCATCACCGCGATGTCCACCGTCACACTGGTGCCCGAGGACTGGAGGAAAAAATGCAGAGAGACAGGAAGTTGATGTGGGAGAGACAGCGAGAGACGAAATAACAGCGTTAGCTCATGTGTTTCTCATGGGTGACGCGATGCGGGGCTGACGTCATTATGCACTGACGCAGAGAGTGACGTTCAGCTGCACACGAGGGAACGAGGCAGAGAGAGAGAGAGAGAGAGAGAGAAAAGGAGGTCACGAGAAATAAAGGAGAAACCGGGAGAAAGACAGAAAGAGGACATGAGACAGAACGGAGAGTCCACCGTTTCATCACACACACTTTCAATTTCTGCTTCCTCACTAGCCCTCAGAAACGCACAACACAGTATTCACATAAACACAACGTGTGTGCACTAGAGAGGGAGAGAGACGACAGAAAGAGACGAGATCAAAAGCAGAGTGATGCATACAGAGAATAACTAATGCAGAAGAGAGAAAACTGACTCGCATTAAACACCATTGCTGGCTGTATCGGGCCTATTGCAGCGTTCATTGTTTGAGAGCGAGCGAGCGAGCGAGAGAGAGAGGGGGGGTCTTTTAAAGTCAGAAAATGTTCAGGACAGCCAGCATCTGCTGGGGCATATGTTCAGACACTGGTGCACGCTAGCAGAAAACGTGCCTCAAATGTGCCAAAATATATCCAGATATTAAAAAGCAAATAACTGTTCTCGCACTTTGAAAAAAACAGATTCACGCTGCACCTTCAATAATGTTCATCATTACAATTCAATTAACATTTATTTATATAATGACATGATGAATTTATTCGTATAGCGCTTTCGCAATACAAATTGTTTAAAGTTAACTTTAAAATCAAGCTAAGCCAGAAACACAAATAATTTAACACACACTGAGAACAGAAACACAGAATGTTAACAGCTGGATTTTGCTTGTGTTTGTTTACCTATTTTTTCCACCATTCAAAACTCATTCATTCGGCCGATCCATGTGCCGCTGACATCACCTCGCACGTGAGGCTGAGGGGTTACCGTGGCAACCGGTCCGCGTCAACGGGTCGGGTTTGTACTGCACTTTCTGTGCCTGTGTACAAACACACTGTATCCGAGGCTCGGTCCTGTCTTACTGTATCACACCTTCCCAGAAACAGTGATGTCACAGACCACACGGAAAACTACCCACCGTAAATAATAACTAATCTTTCACTCCAACATACTGCCTGAAAAATGAGACGTGGGGGTTTGTGGACTAATAATAATTTAAAGCTGGGAACACACCAAAGAAGAAAATTTACTGCTGACGTTTCAAGAAAATAAATACAAATAAAATTATTCTCGCGTTTTGATCTGTCATACAGTTGAATGATTTAACTTCTATGACTATAAATTATGAGCTTATGGCTATGAGCCATAATTACACAAAAAACATTTAGATGAAGTTCATTATAGATGTATCAGGTCACCATGTCACAGAATCACATAAAATACTGTATGTACACGAGACTCAACCTCTCACACATATTAATCTGTTTATGATATTTTCATCGTAATAGATGAATGTGAATAATCCACACAAAACAGTTCTGCGGAAATCAGCGTTTAAACATCCTGAATAAATTATATGGAGATGTTTTCTTTTGTTCACAGTTTTACGTCTTTAAAACGCTTGTGTCGTTTTCATCAGTGAGGGCCAGATTATAGATCTGACAGCTTGTTTAGATGCTATATTGCAGTCATGTAAGTGTTGGTTTATCAGAACCTTAGTCATGCAGGAAATAAAAAGGCTTTTAATGTTTTAATTTAAAGTAACTCATAGTAATGACATATCACAGATCTGTGGTGATTTGATGCAGTGAAGCGTCAGTGGCCGCAGTCTCCAGTGAGGTGCAGTAATTAGCAACTGCACTCGAGGCAAAGAACGAACTCCAACTGCACTCGCCGAGACTTGAGATTGACAGAAAAGGCATTCAGGGACTCTGTTGACATCCGTCAGCTGGCCGTGAATCCTTCAGGCGCTGTTCAGAGCTACAACAAGCACATGTGGAGGACGTATGGACCGTGTTATGCTACGAATCTTGGAGTTGGATGGACCAAAACTGTGTGGGTCTCGAACCGAGAGCTTCTGCAAGACGCTCCAATGGTAATACGATGTAAACACGGCAACCGCCCACCAATGCCAATGTTTGGGAAAGAACATTCTGGATTTAGTTTTAACAGTCACAAATGGAGGGGGGGGCTGTTGGTCAGTCGCTCATCAACTACTTCAACCGAGTGTGATGCTGTAAATTTTTAACGCCTGCTGCATATCAAAAGAAAGTATGATGACCTCACGATCTCTCCTCCATTCCTGCAGCGACAGGTCGCAACCTCACGACCCACAGCGGGGGCAAAGCAAGACCCCTGCTGTGAAAAACAAGAAACAGCATTTCTGATATGAAGTCATTTGTTGTGTTTGTGTGTTTCTCACAAAAACGTGGGCAGCCCAGAATCAAATTAACTAAAGAAATAAATACTACTTTGGCATTAAGAAAATGAGGCTAATTTTAGCTACCTCGCAATTACCATTGAGGTCTGAGGCATTTTCATGCCAGCTAAACACTTTTTACTGCCAAGGTCAGTTTACTGTAACGCATCCAGACATTTTGCTCATGCAGTTCTGCTTTTGTAATTACACTCAATGGTGTTTCTCATTAGATAAAAAAATACATGTTTATCTTTAACAGCATCAAGTGCAACAAATTAAATTTCCTGAAATTAAAAAAGTGTGTTTTACAGTAATTCATCACAAACTACATCACAAATAATTTGTCACGAAAATTTCCTTTTAATGTGATATCACAATGCAAAACAAAATCTTACTGGTTATAAAATTTCTTTGCTTATATTAATACACGCCCTGGTCATGTTATCGACAAGTTTCGTGTGGTTCTAGTTTCTTCATATGGGTGTGGGTTTACTAAAAAACTCCTCCTGATTACTGTGGAAAAATGCCTGGTTCTCCGTGTGTAGCTCTGGGCTTTCACCAGAGTCACACGTGGGCTGCCAGGAAGCGTAACGGGGAGATTAAATATAGCGCAATCGGAAAGAGAGGTTAAGTGTTCGGAGACGGCATCATTCCTTGAGTGGGCGTCTTTCCGGCTCTTCCTTTCATTGCGTTCTCTCTCTCTCATCTACAAACCTTGATCCGATATCAAAACAGCGAACGCTACGCAGCCACAGAGAGCCGCGAGTCACAGATGAGATTGTCAAACAAGTCTTCTGTGTGAAGATGTTTCGTCCAAACAACTCGACGGCGCGGAGTCAACTTTGGCTCGAAACTTAGCACGTGCGTTTGTGTCGCTAACTAAAACAGGAAGGTGTTTCTGGGAAAGTTGTTTTCCAGCATTTTCGGTTTGGAGAGCATCAGACATGCCAGACCTACTGAGGCAACCCAGACCCAGCTAACAAATTTAGATTGTGGGAATGTTTCCCTAACGTTTCCATTAACTAACAAAAATGTTATTTTAAATA
>JAZGTK010019678.1:0-11294 GCA_036877625.1 Ambastaia sidthimunki
TGCAGATTACCACATAATTTGGTTTTGGATGCTGGCTTTGGCATCTTGGCAAATCTCAGAAAAGATTAAGACATTCAGAACTCTGGGGAAACTCCAGAGGAGACACTTGAGATTACTGGGATACACCAGAGATAAACCTGAGAAACAACAAGACTGTGTTAGATATTTAACGTTAGCAATTTTGCAGTTTTTGCATTCTAAGTAAAAGTGGCAAGTGGAACTTACAAAGCACAGTTACAAAGCACAGTTACAAATCACTTCTTACCACCCTTCCAGTGTTAGAAACGACCAGCTGGCTTAACATTATTCCTCCATTATTATACACTTTGGTGAAATAACAACAGATACAATCATATACAAACCTGAGGTTATACCTAAAGACTAACAACACTCTTTATTCCCAGAATGTGCCTATAGTCCGTATGGAACTAAGTTGTTACTAAATAGGACAAATTGAGCCATGTGACCATTTTGAGAGGTTACATTTCTGTCTCTCTTTTGAAGATGCTTTTAAAAACATTTAGACAGAATGTGCGTTCACAGGTGAGTGTTTATCAACAGCCTGGAATGCGTCTCATCCAATCAGAAATAAGAGTCAGAACTATCTGTTGTATAATCAATTATTAACAGCCGCTGTGTGCATGTGAACATACTATAAATATTATAATCCATAAGGGCAGTACTGTTGATGTTCACTATCTAAGAGTTATAAAAACCTCAATGTGAGGGCGTGATTGCTTCACCACAGAGAACTGCTCACATTGACCTGTATTGTAAAGTAGGCTATCGGCACCACTGGGGAACCTGGGCAATGATCTCCAAACTGCATTAGAGGGGCTCCTTACTACTGCCCCACCTCATCATCTGCCATAAAGACAGGGCAGAAATCAGGGAGGAACATAAGGAGAGCTCATGCTCTACATTGGGCTTACCAGTTGCGTAAGATTTTTAAAGACCCTTGATTGTATCCATGGAAACCACAACGAAGCAGTGAAAAAATCTTTTTAAGGTTGGCATTTACTTCTTAACATCTTACAAAATCTTCCGTTTGAGAACATTCCCTTAGACTTTGTGCTTGTTACATGTCTACCCCTTTGAAAATGTTTACCCCTCTTACCCCCATTTTACAGCTTTAAAAACTTACAAATAAAAAAGCAACAAATAAACACAAACATTGATTCAAATAAACATGGTGATTGGCTAATTCCCAGCACCCATTAGCTTCTGATGGAACAATGTTAAGGGTTCAAGAGCACCTTGAAGGAATGGAAGTTCCCCATGAACATCAGCTCCCATGCTAAATGACCTATATACTCCTGAAAACTGTGTCTGTCTCAATCGTCTCAGTACGGCTCTGCTTACATGCAGAGCTAAAATTGAACCTCGCACTGCACCGGGGGGCCTTTCATATCTTTACGTAGACACAAGGCGTTAAAATTAAACTGTGCAATTTAGGTTGGCACTGGAAATCCTCAAGCGCAGGTTGGAGGGAAGCTCATTTCACTGATATTGAACTATGATGGATGCGTGTCATTTTAAGATACAGATTTACACTGATCAAAGGATGTAAAATCCTTTGTAAAAGTGATGAAAGAAGTGTTATACATACATTATATGTATATTATATGTTATACATTATAGGGTATAATGAAAAACATGCACAGGTCATATTCCACCCAAATAAAAAAATATAAAAACAATGACCATTTTTAATATTTTCTTATTGTGTTTCATGAGTTAAGAACATTTGTAGAAAAAATAACTTCAATCAGCATATATTCAGCTGTACAAACAAACATTTCATCATAAGTATAATTATATATTTAGTGGGAATTACCCAGTCTGTTCATTCTTAAATCTGTTACAGGCTGGTTAACCTTGAACAACGTGCCACCAAATGAGAGCAGTGAAACCCAAAGTCTGCGTGAACAGAAATTAAGTTTAAAAAGATGATTTGGGTCACAGGAAAAGAAGTGGTGGAAATCCACTCAGAGGCCTGCAGGTGTAAAAACACAATCTCATGATTATGATTATTAAGGATTTTGGAGAAGAGATATACACACATGCACAGATTACCTAAGGAGGTTGTTCTGAATTTTGTTCTTTTGAGGCTGGTGATAGTGTGACAGCTCAATTTGGTGCTGATGCCCCTGAGACCGCTATTAAACTGGGCTTGAGATGACATCATAACTTGCCCATCATTCTCAAACAGGCCGCAAAGAGCAAAAAGAACAAAACACAGCCTGCTGAATCAGTCTGTTACCTCATCAAAGCTAACCAGAAATTCTTTTTGCATGAAATATACAAGCCCATCTGTTGTCTTCCTTGTTGTCCTTCAACAAAGAGAATATTATTATTAACACTCAACACCTTATTAATTTTTTCCTCTTTCTTTAAAAACATTGTTTTTTAAATGTACTATTAAATGCATTTTAAAGATCCTTTAGAAATCATACAACTACATTTTTTTTTTTTATGATTTACAAATAGGCTCCAAAACTTTGCCATCTTTATTGGCTGGTCATGTACATGTGTAAAATGTACATATTGTTGGTTTAACTGTACTTTTGTCGTCACTCAATCAAGCATGCTTTATTTAATCTCTCATGCCCACTTACCCACACATTTAAGTCTGGGTGCTAAGGTCCAGAGACCAGGGCACCTGATGGATTATGACAAAACCTCCAGATGATGGAGATGATGAGCTGAGCAGGGTTATATTTGGCCTGTATAAATGAGCTCTGGTCAGGTGAGAGATGTGGATTGCCCTCTGTCTCATTGTTCCGATGTGGCATCTCTCCAGGTCTCCGTTATGTGCCACTGACTGCGATAATGAGAGTCATTTATATTGTCATTTGTTTACAAGGTGTCCGGTGACCATGTCTTCTGCAGCCAGACAGAGACAGACAGAAGGAGACACTTACATAAGGATGAGGTTATGTTATGTTTATGACATATGATGTAAAGAATTACTTACCAGAGAAAAAATGATAGACAGATTATTAATTAAAAACTTAACTGATGGTTGTATTAATTGCAAATTACAGTTCACTTATTACAAGGACATTCCTCATGGATTGTAATGGATCAACTTTTTCAGGGTTACTAAGACAGACGGACAGACAGATCTCAACATACACAAATGGATTGTCTCTAATGACCGCGCAGCAATGTGTTTCTGGAATCCTGTTATTCAGTCACTGTACAGTTACTGTATTTATGCTGTGTTATAAAGACCCAAATAACTTCCACAGCTACCACAGCTACAGCTAACTAACCACAGCTACCTTTGAACTGAGGGTTGTGTTGCCATGGAAATGGTGAAATGATTTTCTATTACATATATAAACACAGTTCAGAAGCAATGTTTTCCACCAAAGCATAGATGAAGAGAAAGTGACTTGAAAAAACTTAAAACAACAAAGATTTCACAAAAAACAGTGATAACGTAATCATCAAATGATCAATGAGGCAAAGCATAAGCCAATTTAAAATAAACTAAATGACTGCAACTATTCTGGTCATAATCACACTGCAAATAATTGCCTGGGAGTCTGTTTTAGTGTAATTACCATCTGTGGTGACCTCCCTTTGATAGGCACATCCAAGGATAAAGATTACAGCAGCAACAAGATGTTGTTTAGGTTTACATATTCAATGGAAAAACTCTCACTTGGTTGTGTGGACATTTTTCCATGATGCAAGCTGACAGTGTGAGAGGGACTAGAATGGTGGATCAAACCCAGTAGCACAGGAGGAGGAGACAAACCCAGATTTAAAAGACTGTGATGCTATGATAAAAAAAAGCTGTGATGAATATATATATATCACAGATATCACATCTGCTTGTAGGTCCTGAAGAGAACAAACACTGTAAACGTGTGTGTTTCTCAGGATGATAGTTGTGATTCTGTTTCATCGCATTTGTGTGCCCAGACCGGTTATTGAAAAGGTTCATATTTAAGTTTATTTTTGGGGAAAACATGGCTTTCTCTTAACAAGTCTGTTTCTCCTAGGCAGCAATAAAATAAAATGAGAGCTATTTGAGACTCCTTCTCAGAAAAGAAAATAATCTCACATTTGTCTCCTCTTGAGTTTCGAAAGCTCAGTATATCTCAGAATGTGGTAACATTGGCCAAGACACCAACCAAAGTCTGCAACCAAAACATATTTTAAACATTTATCAAATTGTTCCAAGGCCAAATGATCTGGGCTATGCACATTAATTTCATAGCTCTATCCTTGCTGTATTTCAACAATTGTCTCATTTGGGCCTGCTTTTATCTCGTCTAAACAATTTAGGGAGATCAAGCCCAGATCAAACTACTATGACAAACTGATGCAAACATCACTGAGATCTACTGAGCTATTAAGTGCAATCTCTGATAAATGTTTATTTATTTATTTTTTTACCTCTGGATTATCCTCTGTGCTCTGATTGGATGTTAGTCCCAGTGGAGCATTTTGATGTCAGCATTACTGATTACATCAGGATCTGTGGTGCTTGAGGAACGATCTAAGTAACTATGGCAACAGATCACAGGAGTTTACAAGCAAACTTGAACTTCCCATCACTTAATTCTCTAAGGCTTTAGCTAAATTCACTATAATCACCAGCAACCCACTGTGTTCGGAATGCTCTCTGTTAGTGCATCAGAATTAGACATGGGTGGACCCATGGGACCCAGCAGGGTTAACATGTTCGCACAACTGTTTGGTTACATCTGACCAAATTCTCCATCTGTCAACACCCTCAGGTCAAACCACCCTGCCCAACACCCAGGGTCACTGTTACCTACTGCCACAAAAAAGTCCCTCCAAACATATTTTATTCTGAAGAGCTCAAAACATCATTTTGTAAAAAACATGATTTTATCAGCCACCCATCTTTTGATTAAACTTCTGCTCCTTTAAATCTAATTGAGATGCTTTCAGCACAGTGGCTTTGAAGGCATATGCTACTCCTGAAAATTGACTAAATAAAGTTTTAGCAAGTATATGCATTTAATTGTACAGTCTTCCAGTACTGTAACATTTTTTTTTTCAGCCTGATCTCAGATTTTAATTAAACTACAGAATGGTTAACCATTAAAAACCATATGCTTTTGCCAGAGAAAGGTCTTATTCATGAAATGTTTCGGTCACCAGGCTCAGATTGTCACACATTCTCTGATGACCACAGACAAATTTACTGTGTGTCTGTGAGGAATTACAAACATTTGGCAAATGCAGTTGAACAATGGGCCTCATAATGCTTTCATACACAGCATATGGAGACATTATCTCAATACGTGAGAAAGTAATGAGTCATTTCTTATGTTTAATAATTAACCTTCATGGTAAATGGCCACAGCTAATGACAGGCACCTCCACAAACATCCTTAAAAAGTGACACTTTTTCCACCTCCTTTACCAAGCTTGTGGATCACAATGGATCTCACCTGTGCTTTTAAAGGGTGTCACAAATACAGCTGTTTTCTGTCTGCGGGTATAATCTACTTTTCATTAACAAGCCCTCTGGCCTGATGATAAGAGCAGGTGTGTATGGGAGTTTATTTGTATGTGCATGGGGGTCTTATTGTGAAGGACACTAATCATACGTGAACGTTTTAGACTTAGGGTCAGGTACAGGTGGGGTAGTTGTACCTGGCACTCAGTCAGTGCCGGCTGTTATAAGCATTTTGTGCTCTTGGAAACTAAGTGTCAAAGCAAGTTGACTAATATGATTTTAATCCTCCTTGACCTGTTAAAAGCAGCAGGTCTTTGTAATACACAGGACCCCATTGTTTCTGAGTCACAGAAGAACATATGTCCTCTTATGGGTAGCCACATGTAGTCGTCCAACATCCAAATGACTTTGTTGTTGACTATGTACGTACATACTTCCTGTATCTTTAATTGCATCATTAAAAAAACTGACCATGGTACTAATAGTTCCGCTAAAACAACGTTAGAACATGGTTAGGCTGGTAAAGAGAAATCTCTTATTAATGTATTATAATTAATTCTAGACTTTCAGAAAAATGATCTAACCAAACTTACTTGAACTTCACCAATTTTAACCTTTACCAAACTTGATTACACATTGGAATGAAAATGAACAGAATATACCGTATACTAGGATGAAAATAAAGAGCTATGAGTAAACTTAGTGAGTAAAGGACAAATATTAACTATATTTAAAACATTGATATATCATATAGATTTTTGTAATTCTGTCAAAACAGAATGGTAACACCACAAAACATCACAGAACTTGTTAGTACTTTTGCTAATACTTACTAACATAACTTTAAACTGCAAACATGTTTATACCACTTCTAATTCAACTGTGGTAAGTATTGACTTAAACTTAACTCTTAACTAGTTCTTAACTCCGTAAGTATATTCCAAAAGCAACATTATAAGTTTAAATTATCACATGATGGCATCACAAAAAAGGCAGTGTCTGTTCAAACCTGCCTAAATGTAATTAAATTATTTCAAACTCTCATATCTTCTTGTGTCTTTGTAAAAAATTTGGTTTTGTGGTAAATTAACTTAGTATTATTATCTTAATTTTCTGTATAAAATTACATTCAACGTAATAAAGCTTATTTCATAGAAGGAACACTTTAGACCTACCGCATACTACACATGATCCACCTATCCTGTTGGCGGAACCTGATTGGAGCTTATATTCGCAGCCATAATCTCTGTTGCCTCCTAGTGTCTTGGAGACGACATTACAGTGCATGAGCCTCGTGGCTCGCCGTAGTTCAAATATTAATCACATGTATGAGTTGTCAGGAAGAAGAAACAATAGATGTTTTAGGCCAGACGGGAGAACTCAGCAGCTGCGTGATGAATGATGAGCTCGCGCAAGTAAAGCGTCCGCAGGTGACTTACCTGTATGCGCTCGCTCAACGAGTTATGCATCATAACGCGCTGTTATGTAGAGAAGTGTGTAAAGAGACAAGATCCGATTTAGGAATGTCAGAGTAGCTGTTATACACACACCTGATCCGTGCATGCCATGGGGAACTGCTGGGCTCAATGTTTTGGGCTCTTTAGAAGGGAAGCTAACAGGATCCAAAGAGGAGGGGGGTGAGTTATTCTGGGACGTTTAAATGTTGTATAATAAGTATGGAATGTATTTTATATATTTGGCATAGTTCAGCGTGATATGCCGGTGGTATCAGGTGCATGGAATCGGAAAATACGCGTCCGACCGGTTTACACTGAAAAATCTGTATCTTGTATAGGAATTGACTGAGCGCTATTAATGCAACTTTGTTGTTATAGTAAATACTCATAGTTAATAACAGCTGGAATACGATTAAGATCAGTTCATTTGATGTTGTCCGGTTCGTGAATGAATCGTTGGTTTGAAACGATGAATCAATTGAATCAATTCACCCGATTTTTGTGAATCAAAAATATTTAGTAGGGTGATGCTCGAAATATTTTAATATACACCGCTATTTAACAAATTATTTTTCTCCCTACAAATAACAGATGTAAAATGCCGTGTTACTGCGACTTTTGTGAACACTTTTTAGTGATGACTGCACACGAATCGATGAATCACTTTTTAACCGATTCACTTAAACGCCCTGTTTAAACGACTCGCTTAAATGATTCGGATCTCCCAGCGCTGTTGTGGTTTCCGCATTAGTTGGCATTAAGATCAAAGGCCTCCGCCCAGAAGCCTCCTGTGATCCGCCTGTGTACTGCAGGGGCTATTCATATCTAATCCGTCTGTTTCCACTTTCAAATAGCAGATCCAACCAGTAAAGTGACATTCGATTGATGCCTAGTGATGCTTGTATTTTTATTGACTGTACAATCTAATTCTATTAACTGTGAGGACTTTGATGATTCACCTCTGTTCTGAGAAACGATGGTGTTTCTCAGAGCAGAACGGAGTAATCTAACAACAGAGCATTTACAGCCAACAGAGAAACACTGGGCATTAAACAAAATACAAAGTACCAGAGTATGTCCATGATTTTTATACCCCTTTTGTAAATGTAACTGTGTATAAATATAATGATCATTCAGTACCATGTTTATTAAAGTACAACAGTATAATAATGTGATGTACTATGTTGCTGCAGCATGATTTAAGTGGTGTTTTTGATCATATAGGAAATCTCTAAGACTTCGGGGAAGTTGGTGTCACCTTGCTAAACCAGCCTTGCCTGATTTTTGTTTTTATTTTTTTTGCTGATAGGTCAAAGTACTTCAGAAGTAGCACAGCTGGGGAACACTACACAATAGAGGTGCATCTTTAAAAAAATACATTAAAATTAAGGAATATGTGTTCTTACCCGTGTGACTTTGCTCATTTCTGCTTTTGAATTACAGTTTGAGAACCTTGTGGAGAGCGATGAGGTCAGAACACAGTTATAGAATGTCACTGTTATAGCAACTTTTAAATTTCTCTAATTGTTTTTTCCTATGCTAAGACATTGTCACTGTTGTCTTCTGTTGCAGGGTGAAAGCTCGCAAAGCTGCCCCAGGTATGAAATTCATGTAATATTCAGTTCTGTATTGGTACTGTAGAGTTTACAGCCTGACGGATGGTAAGGCTTTTTTTAGACTGACTGCAAACACATTTTCTCTTATTTGGATTGTGGAGCAGGTGTGAACTGTTTTTTAGCACTTACTGGAACATTTTCCTCTCATAATCAACTTTTGCTGGATAATTAACTTTATCAGACAGTTTATCACGAGTTGGAGCTCAGAGGAGAATGACATCATGCCACATCATTCCATAGCCATTCTATCAGTTCTTACAGTTATACTACAGTATGTCAGTGTGTGAGTCATCAATGGCAGATCTATGGGTGGTCACAGATTGCTTATGGGTAGTCTGATGGCTTAATGGTGAGAGATGGCTGAAGTCTCCAATTCCAATCATATTGAATGGCTGATATGCCGTTTTTGAGGGTGTCAGAATATGCAGATTTATTCTGTCAGCAAACAGTGTTTAGAAGTCCAGGCTCTTGACTAATGACTGTGTTTGCTTTCTGCCTGTATAAGCTCTAGTTATGTAGGTTTGAGACAGACGATGTTAGTCTGAGAGTTTGTCACATGACTGAAGGTCACAGATGGTGTTTGACCTCTGCTCTCTTCTGTCATTGGTTCAGACCTATCAACGAGGAGGAGATCGACCACCTGAAGGAGCATCGCTACGCTGCTATCTCAGACAAACAGGCGCTGATCGATGAAAAGCTGAATGCTGAGGTACAGATCGCCTCTGTGCCACACAGTCACCTTTTCAGTTGCCATCACCCAAAATACAGTTTCACAGTTACGACTGAAGATTATCTGTTCTTAGCTATTTAACCTTATTTTAAACTTCAAAACATGTTGCCACGAAACACCATCCAAGCACCTTTACAAAGAGTTTGAGCTTGTCTTGAGTTTTTATGGTTTTATTTGTCATTTTCCATTGCTTTTGTTTTTCACCCCTGCTTTTATTTCTGATTTTAGTTAACCTTTATTTTTTGTGATTTTTGCCCAGTTAGTGGCAGAAGAGGAGAAGTTAAGGCTAGAAGAGGAGGCAATAATTGCCGCCCAGCGTGAAGCAGCGCAGCTCTCTAAGGAACGAAAGCTGAGGGAGGTGAGGCGTTGGCAGAGAGCACGCCCAGTCCTTCTCTTTAACCCGCACATTTGAACATGTGCAGCACTCCTTTCATTTATGATGCCTTCACTCCTATGTACCGGAATCTTACTTTAACACTAACAGTGGCCAGATAGGTCAGATACATGTGTATCTTTGGTCTGTTGTTCATTCAAACTAAATAGTCTTTAAAATGTATAGATTATAATATGCAATGAATAGTTCAGATATGAGAGCTTTATAAAATGGCTCTTAATGTTGTTCCATCATGAATTATTGATCTAGGTCTATTGAATGACCTCGGTACTAATGCTAATTAAAATGTAATTTTCTTGCTTCCAAATGGACCAGTTACACCATCTCAGTATTAACTGACCTAAATATCCCTCATCTTCTCCTGCTTAATTTTTTTTTATTAAATTGCTTTCCACTTTATTTGCCCTCATGATTGTTTCTTTTCATGTCTTTTATTGCTTTGAACCACAGTCTGTGTGTTTGACCATCTGCTAGTCTTACACTTGATGTTTATATCCCAGCAGGGCATAAAACTTTGGCACAAACCATTAGAAATCATTTTAGCCATGTGACTTTATTTTTTAGAGATTTAAAGTACTGTAGCTTTTGGTGAAATACTAGTGGAAGTTAATTGTCTTTTTTTTTTTAAATGTTCTGTTGACAGGGGAAGCAACAGCCTCAGAGAACCAAACTCAGGACAGATGCAGAGAGCAGTGAACTTCGACACAAACCGTGAGTCCAGCTGATTCTCCTCTGAAATGACAGTCGATGTATACAATATTCAATGTCCCCTATGTATACAATATTCAATGTCCCCCACTACATTTGGACACTAAACAACTTGACAAAGTACAAATTTAATTGCATTAGAAAATCAAGAAAAATGAACCAACTCTACAAAAAAGTTAGTATACACCTTTTGATGTTGTTTGAATGTGAGCAAACAACCACTTCAACAGTTATACTGTAATAAGTAAAGCGAAAAACTTGTGAGACTGCAGTGTTATCCATGATCTCCTGCACCTGTGGTGATAACATCAGTCCTTTGCAGTCAGATGATGTAACTGTCTGTGTCTCTCCAGTAAAGCGGCAGACGGAGAGTTTGAGGTCTACCTGCAGAGTGTGAAAGCTCAGTCTGAATCCTTCCGCACTAACAGTAAGTTCCTGTTTTACTGCTTTGCTTTAATTTTAGCTTTAAAGTTCTGACATTACACATTTTGAATTTGAAACAATGAATGTTTCCTCACAAAATAAGATTAATTTGAGGCATTTCAGAGTTGGAGTGGTTTGGGTGGTGGGTTTGGGCCAGAGAATGGAGTCTAAAAATGTATAAAAATTAACTGTAGCAGCATATTCTGCATATGGTTGACGATGCAATGACGACTTTCAGGCTTGGCCATAATACCTGCAGGCTGCGGTCAATGGAAACTATTTTCTCTGTGCGCGGCCTCACAGAATTAATTCTGAGAGCAGATCACTTCAAGTACATAAACAGGGATGAACTGTGATTTTGGAAATTTGTTTTATTTTTTGAGGAACTAAATTGAGAGGTATCCATCTAAAACATTCTACAGTGTATTAATGAGGAATTTATTTAAAAAGGTTTGTATGGCCTGTTAAACCCTGTATGCTCCACACATGCAGATTCCTACACAATGTATCCTTATTT
>JAZGTK010019679.1:0-11294 GCA_036877625.1 Ambastaia sidthimunki
GCAGGTGAAAAGAGACCATTATTTCTCACCTCAGCTGTGGTGAGACTTTCACAGCTGCTTAAACCTGCAGAAAATCACGTTCTTCCACTCTCAATTCTACATGCAGCAGGGAGGACCAGAGGAGCTTCCTGCCTGCCTGGATTTCATTGTGGGGCCTTTTTAAGTTGTAAGACCACTGATCATGGAGCGTGTTGGAATACGCCTGCAGAATACACCACAGGTTGCCTGTGCCAATTACGCTGCTCTCCTCAACACATACACTATATTTGAACTGTAACTCAGCCTCTGTTTGGTTTCTCAGAAATGATCACCTCTGTTCCTATAAATAAACTGCTTATTTTCCCAGCTATAGTCTTAACACAGCTTTGCAATAAATAGCTGGAAAACAATTACAACCCCTCAGGTATTGGCTCTTTATAATAAGATCTGCTGATACTGCATCAGAAACACTATTATAATAAATCTCAACTGAAGTGAGATTTATTTAACTGAACATTATAAAAATGTAGAGAAGGTACATTTTTGTATTCATGTATTCATGCTCCTTATTAAAAATAAGCAAAGCATATATAATATATATAAAGAAAGAGAGAGAGAGAGAGAGAGAGAGAGAGTTCAAACTCTAGTGATCCATGAACTGTTCCATGTGTTGCAGGGGGTCATGCTTCATCATTAAGCCCATAAACAGGAGACTCCATCTCAGGTTGCTGAGGGAAGTCTGTGCCATGCTGCAGTACACTGTATGTGGTCCCTAAACCTCTAAATGCCAAAGCACCTGCTAAACAAAAAAAACAAGATAGGTGGTAAAATAACTATTTTGTAGAACTCTCTCTTTTTCTCTCTCTCTTTTTCTCTCTCTCTCTCTCTCTCTCCATTAGTTCTCTGCCTTATCAGCCGAGGTACCAAAGAACTCAAACTGAGCTGATAATGACAAACACTTGGCAAGTGAGACCTAACAATAAGGGATGCTGAGAAATGATTCCGGGTGTGTGTGCAGGGCTGTGGCAACGGACATTACATCCATACTGCACAATTTATGTTCTCTGGAAGAAAAGCTATTGCACAACATCCTTAATTAATGTTTGTTTCTATATAAAGAGACATAAACGTAACAATGAGATGGGCGGGGGCAAATTTAGCTCATCATAATCTACGGGGAGCCAAGTTATTTTCTGCGCTATTTCAATGCCATTTTATTTGCACAGAAATGATTTGATCATGCACAATTCAACCTGCGATACTTCTTTGATTTTTGTGTTAAGTACCAGCAAAATAAAAAATAAACCAACACAACATTAAACAAACAGAGCTAGATTTGGGGCTTTTATTGATTTTGGATGCCCTTACACATTGAAAGCAATCTCTTGAGTACACGTATGCCTGCTGCTCTTTAGGAAAGAAAGAGACCAAAACATGAGCTTTTGGTGGTTATGTATAATCTATTTTTAAGGGTGAGTGGCTTGCTGGCTTGTTTTATTTGTGCCCTACCACACCAATGTATGAACAACTGATGGTTGATTCAAAATAATAATTAAAATGTAAAGCATTAAAATATGAACGTAAAGCCTATAAATGATATCACACAGGCATGCAAATATATTGGTTACACCTTAATTTGTTCATATGAGAATGTTAGCAACACATTGCAATAAGAGAAAAAACCTGCACGTGACAGTAACAGCCTTTCTGCTGTAAAAATATTTATTCATCTAAGGGCTTTTGTGATGTTTCTATATGGTTTTTATATTGGATGTTTCTATAGGGCTTTTCATCAATTTTCATCAACATCAATTTTCATCTCAAATCAATTGGCTACAATTCAAGTCTGTTCTTACGGTCAGAAACTGTGAAAAAACCTTTGTGCCTAAACAATTTGAGGCCAATTCGTTACTATAAACCAAGACCTATAAACCAAAACCGTTACTATAAACCAAGGATCAAACAATACAAAGGCTGATATGGCTATTCAGAATGAAATAGATTGTAGGAATATAAAATATATATATATATATATATATTATATTCCTACAATCTATCAAAAAGACATAACCAAACTGTGAAGGCACCCAGCAAATCTGTAATGATAGCATCCAGCTGGCCATAAAATTAAACTTTTAACTTACATTGACATTCACATTGAGAAATATATTAATAGGTCAAATCAGGACCCAGTGAAACAATGAAATTCAAGAAATCTCTTTGGAATAATATGAGCATCACCCTTTCTTTTTCCAGTAAAGCATGTTTTCAACCTACAATCATTTCAAGGTTACTCTTATTACAGTTTTTATTTACAGCTACAAAGGTGCATTCCAAAAGTGATTAAATACAGAAAAAGTGATGACTCAGTATACGGAGGTGGCAACTGGCAAAAGAGCGAGATCTATGCATGTTAGTTTGGGCACACTTTCCTCACTTTCCACATTCCCCATTTTCCATATTTCTTAAGACCTTGCCATGGATTATAAGCACAATATCCCATCCTATTCAAAAAAGTCAGCTCTGCCTTATTATAATCCACCAGAAGACAAATTAACAGAGAGCGCAGGCAATCCCAGCTGTCAAGGTCCTCTGTGATTGTATTTTTCTATTTAATAACATAAATCCCTCTTTGAAGGATATGCTTGATCTGTAATAAAACCTGACTTGAACACATTTAAACCAAAGAACACAAACAAAGAGTTTAATATTGAGGTTTTAGGAAGAAACTTTGAGATTTGCTGGCCTGTACATGAAGGTCTGGCCTGTAAGTCAATTTTATTACTAATCTATACTATACTGCTATTAATAGAGCAATGACAAATGTAATTAAACACAAACAGCTGCACACACACTTGTCACAAAGCATGAGTGCTGTTGCTGCGGGTAATGCTAACAGGTTATTATGAGTGTTGCAATGCTTTCATGCAACAGTTCTATAAACAAGAAGCTTTTATCAAGTTACTTACATGACCAGTTATTTTGTTTATTTTTCAATGCAAAATAATGACAAATAGTTCCAAAAGAATCCAAAGCAGTTTCAAGTACTACATGTTGCCAAGCAACATCCAGACTGACAGTCAGTCTGGAATGCTGAGAACATAGACAGACGCAGCGATACAGTGAAACAGTGAAAAGTTTTAGTGCTGCTGGAATATCTGAAATGTATCATTTGCAAAGTACTTAAGCTCAAGTAAGACACATACTTAACATAAATGCTGGCTTGATATTAAATTACACAAATGTCCATTTGCATGCAGCCATTTTAACATTATAAAATATTGAATATATTATTTAACAACACTATGATTAGATATATGGTCATTTTGTTTCAGATGAGTTTGGGTAGGAACCCATTTTAGTTATTAATTTATAAATATGCATATTATTAATTTTATCTTTCATGGATCTCTGCTAATATTAGCTAATCAGAGCTATTTCTATTAGAAACCTTTTTTTCTCCTTTTTTCATCATACCACATTACTTTATTTCACAGACTTAATTAACCCTAATGGCCCATCAGGAATACAGGAGCTTTTATATATTAGTCAAATATCATTTACTGGTCATCAGTTTCTATCCACTAAACCACAAAATACTATCTTCTATACACATAAACTAACTAAAAAATGTAATTAAAACAATGGCAAGACCTTGAAGTATGTGAACCTCAAAGTCAAACCACTGACAGTAATGCTGTTGAATTCATTCACATCACATCTGCAACAAATCTGTTAGACAATTAATGGTTAAACAATTAGCAGACATAAAAGAATCTGCAGTGAATGATAATGGTTTCTGCCAGATGTTTCTTAAGGGGAAAGAAAAGTCAACGTTTAACCTTCATACAGCGAAGGACATTCTGTCTTTCTTCCTTATTAGAATGAAAGTGAGGCTGACTGCATCACTTCTGTCACATGCTCTCTGAACTTCTAATAAGGGGATAAATACTTCAGAAAGTCAGGAGAGTTGGTCGACAGATGTCAGCACAGTGGGTTCCTGCACCTTTCAGGGGCTGCCATAACAGAATTAGAACCCTGAGTGACGCTAAACGAATCAGGAGCGTTAAAGGAACAGATCGCCCCCGAAAAGTCATGAACTTTCATTAATGCATCATGGAAAGCTATGCGGTGATGTGTTTTCATAAATCAATACATTTTGACAAACACTGATTCATTCATCCAACATACATGGGTGTACAGATTACTAAAAACAACACTGCCCACACCTACACTGGATGCCTGCAGCTAATGACTATCTGAAACACAAAAACGCCTAAAATCATTCACACATGCTTTTTAGCAAATCTCTTATTTCCTTTAATATTTAAATAGCTCTCCCAATCATAATAAAATCCCTAATTGAACTTTTGCCGGGGGGGCTCATATTATGCATGAATAAGAAAATGAGAGCGAGCTTGTCATGCGCTAAAAGGGGACACGATTCCTGCTCCAGCTCTGCTGGGTCTCCTGACACATGTGGTGCCACAGATGAGGATCCAGAGGCACAGAGGGACACGGCGAAAGCTTTTCAGATCACACACATTAGTTTAACCTGTCTGAAGCCCCCAGCATAGTTACAAAAGAAAACATCACACGCTTCATTCTGTATGCATTTTGTTCTCCTGCCAAAATGCACATTAACATCTGCCACATGTATTATATTGAGCAAACGCATGCAAATTACTCAGAGAGTGAAAGAACAGGCCCATCTGAATATAAACACTGTCAGCCGCCCTCCAAACAGTGATATTCCACCAAACATGAATAGTTCTCTTTGCTTCTTTTTGCACAAGTCTAAGGGCAGACCATTTTTAGAAAGTGTCGCTGCAACAGCAAGAAGAAAAGGAATCTGCCACCCTGAAACAAAGACACTTGGGAAGCGGTTCCAGCTGGAGTTTGAGCTGCAGTCTATGCAGTGCAACTCACTGTTCACGCACAGTGAGAAACAAGTGGCCTGTGCCCAAACCAAATAACAAAGTTGGTAAAAATATCTAAATATAAAATCCCTGATATAAATAATATTTAAAAGGTGGGCTTTGAAGTCAATAACATAACTGAAAACAGAATCCTCTGATTTCAATACATTCAAATATAGCAGTAAAACAGAATCTTCCATCTAATCCAATCAGTTGTACTGTACAGTAGCTATACTGTATGTATGTATGTAATGATGTTGAGACTATCATCATTTAGAACCACAACACTTTTACTTTAAAAATGGCAATATTGGGCAAATGTAAAATAAGTTGGCTAACAATTTTTTGTTCCACTCGGAAGCTTGTGTCCAAACAACTTCTTGTAGAGTCATAATTCTAGAAGGTCTTCCTTTGTCTCTCATGTTTTGTAGTCATAGGAGGCCAAAGACACGCCCCTTATTTAAAACACAGTATTAGGTCATCTATCAATTTTGGCTGTGGAACAACATCAACATATTCATCAAAATATTAAGGTAGTTGCCATTAACCTATTAGCTTACACATGATTGCTCTGTGATAGAAAGCTGTGGCTTGATAAGTTTTAAAATGGGAAGCTGTTAGGACAAGCTGATCCTATCAACACAGCCATTTTAAATAGCTCACACTCTACATACTAATGTCTCCTTGGAAGATTGCAGTGGTCGATCTAACAGTGTCCGTTACTATGCAATCTGCAGGTCAAATATAAATGGCAAGAGAACCACATCAAGTTTAAAGGATGCTTATGAAAACGGAAACATATCATTAAATAATTGTTGTATAAAGACACACAATTCTTTGGCATAATGATTTTGGCCTTCAGGAAAAGTTTACTGCTAGACACTGCTTGGAACACAATAGCTGTTTCAAATATATAAAAACGTATAATACCCTCACAACTGCAACAGCTCAAGTGATGAAAGCATTCTTGACACATGGAGACCTATGTAAAGCGTTCCAAATCAGTCAATTATAAAGCAGCTCTTGTTTTGGAGCACAGCATTGGAACATCAGCTGCATTCCTTAGCACTAATTTAAAACATCTTGAAGCATATGATCTGATAGACATATGTATTAAACCTCAACCATAAAGAGATTTGATTGAACATGCTGGAACTAATTTACACTGCATATAGCAGTTATTCTATAATATATTATTCTGTACTATCCTATATTCTGTACTTTACTATACTATTCTATACTCTTTGCAATGCAAAACTGTTATTTCTATTAGTGAGAAGCAAAACAATTCATGATTTGTACTTAAACTAGGCGTTTCCAAACAGTTTTTAATAGTGAAGGGTAACTTAGCAATGTGATACTTATGCTTTTATATATACACTAATTACATAAGTGCATAGCGGCAGAATTTTCCCAACAGGAACAGCAATCCTTGACAGGGATACAGCAAGCCTGTATTACAGTTGTTTACACTACACTTTAATCATTGCACTGGAAGGACTAAAGTAAAATTACATAACACAGAAAAGAGGAATAAAAATACAGATACATTTAAACCAGAATTTATGTAAACTTTTGACTTTGACATGTTTACTTTTATCTTATTATTTAAGACTTCATCAAGAAGGAAACCTTTGAGGAAAATCCTATTTCATCTTTATCCTCTTTAGGTAATTTCTGGCCATTTCTGAAATGTTGTTGGTAAGCAGAGTTTTTTCTGCCTTACATTTTGAGCCTTTGAGGCAAAGAAGGCTCTGTTTTAGAAACCCTGAAGTGGCCACAGCTGCAGTCTGTCCTTTCTGAATACGTAGTTTGCATCAAGTCACCTCTAAAACAGCAATTCAGCAACGAGCCTCACAGGATCAAAATGACAGACTGGAATTTGAAGAATCCTCTCTGTTCTCTCAAGAGGAACAGCTTATTCCAGTTTGGTGCTTCTCTGAAGTGGACTGTATCACCTGGAAATTGAAGCATCGGGGTGTATAAGATGCAAAAGTTTCAAACAGTTTTGATTTTTATCTCGAGCAGATATACGGTGTGAAGCACATACTCTGACATTTCATGGAGTTTCTTACAAGTTTGAAGGTATATGTTCCTTTATTCCCACTAATCACAGTTTTAAGCCACACCCCCTCTGTTGCGCCATAGCTGGGATGAGGGATTTTAAGCTTGTTGCCTCATGCTTTAGCATTAATTACAAGAAAAATGCACCTGTCCAGACTGATCTCCAAGAATTTGACAAGAGAAAGCCAAATTTTGTCTCTTTTTAACATCTGCTTTCTGAATTTTCAAACTGCACCCCCAGTGGCTACAGCTGGAACTACTGTTAAACAAGCACTGGAGGGCAGCTGAGAAACTCACAAAGCACAGACACATTTTTTGGGACATAGCTTCCTATTTCCTGCAAGAGCATGCTTATCTGTCAGCTTCTGTTGTTTATCTTTTATAAATTAAATATTTGATTACTGAACAGTTGCAAGCAATCTGTTGAAAAATGTCAAGGGCTGAAGTCAAGCAGGTTATTATCGAGCAGCTCTCAAAGAAGCAAAAAGCAGCAACATTAGAAAAGCAAACACAACATTAAAGAATATAGCTCTATGATTTAGATTTCAGTCTAATTTAGTGTAGTAGAATAAGGAATTAAACACTATGTAATCTAAAACCTGTTTCACTCTGAATGAAATAATTATCAATGGAATACACATTTGTCATCAGGGCTACAGAGCAAGAAACTTTAAAATAACAAGAATATTTTAACATTATTTATTGCTTTTAAAACATGCAATCATCTGCTGTAGAAAAAGCTAGCAGCTGTATTTGTCACAAATCTTCTAGTCTATTGCCATGTTGCACTAAAATGTGTTTTGATAAGGATCACTGCATTTTTAATATTATAAAAAACATAAACCCCAAATTATTCCATTAGTCTGTGCGAGCTACTGCACAGTGTATCTGCACTGGATCTGTACAGCTTAGAAGAGGTTTAGACATTAGAGTTACACAGCAGGCATGGGCCATTAACTGAAGTGCTTAGTCTTCAGTTGTTTTCAGGCTGCCTGGTGTTTGGGATAAGTTACGCTTTTATTGATCGTCGTTGTAATATTAATCACTTCCCTCTTAAAGGGTGTGAAAAAAATTGTACCAAAATAACTCGATGCTGTGAGAGGCTTCTACCCTCAATGCATAAACTTCGAATATATTTAATAATATTTGCCTAAGCAGGGCTTACTGCTTACTGGCCCTACAGGAACGTGTAGTGCAAAATCGTAATTATCATACCACAATCTAAAATAAATAAAATATGTGTTTGAGTAAATAAAAACTGGCAGGGTACCAGTAACTCAGCATGATGTTTTACAAACCCAAGGATTTATAAATAAATAAATAATATCTTCACTGCTGCTAAAACTGTATGTTATTAGAAATGATCAAGCTTTTATTTCTTCATTTCTTTTTAATTTAAAGCTGGATAAATAACATTTTAACAGCTGATATATATACAGTATTAAGTAATCTCATATAAGCATACATAGTCAAAAGACAGCTGTAAAGTAAATACTTATCCATTTCTGCAGTGAACATAAACTTATAAGACAGTGGGTATTTATTACCCACAAGAAAACATTCTTTACTTTAAATTTTGATCTTTGCTATAGTGCCACTGATTACCATTAAATCCAGTTCAAGGAAGCCTTTGTGCAGAGGCAAAATATTCAGATATTATTCAGATTGAATGTGGTGACGTATATACTGACTTTCAGAATCACGGCCAATTTAGTTCGTTTAGCATACAAATGACTTATTATCCCTTTAGTGGAGGGGTGTTATCTTGATCTGCTTTTAAGATTAGGACTAATTATTTTTGGAGCTCATAAAGAGAAGGATTTCTTTATTGTTACACCCTGACAATCTCTCAAAAACTAATTTTAAAAATGCATAGCCTGTTACATACATCTGTCAGGTTCAAATTCTTTACTGCTAAAAACACAGCGGCCAAGAATTTGAATCATCATCAGCTCTAAACCTCAATCTAAAAATATTTTTTGTGCTGTCAGGCAATGTGGAACAAGTGCATAGCTGCAGGTTTTAAGAACACATGATACAAATAACAGGACTTTTGCATTTTGTTAAATATATTAATTGAATGTTGCATTTGATTTACTGCATACGGCATTTACTGAGTTTCTGATTTGGGCCAGTTGTCATTTAATTTCATACGTGCTTATTCAACAGCACACACCCCACTGCGCTCCTCTGCACTTGAGATAATCTAAGCCTGTGTGAGTACTTTGTAATAGCTGTAATTGCCTCTTAATTACTCTGCTTACTATCTGATGAATTGTCAAGGGCTGCTTTTATCTTATTCCAACTATAATGACTTCATCACATCATAGGCAATGTTACAATGTTTGGTCATCATTTTTATGACCTCACATAGGTAAATAGTTCAGTCCTGCTGGGGTAAAGCACTGAAACAGTGCAAGCAACGGACTGAACTGATCATTAAATATAGAGATACCCCCAAAATCTGACAGCTGCAGGGGGAAAATGATCAAATCTTGACTTCATTATTGTTCGTTGTGATCAACCACATTAAACAAATGAAGATCTTGTTGTTTAGACAATAATTTAAACTTTTTAATCAAAATTGCTTAAGGCTTTAGTAGCCTGTAGTCAATGTATTAACATTGTAGGTTTTACTGAGGGAGTGATCTTGTCTTATTGCTTGATGTGCAGTGTTATAATGTCCAATTTATAATATAGCTAAACATTGTTTTAAGACCACTGGAGACACCCAAACTCATTCAAGAAAAAAACAGTCGTTTAATATGGTAGATAGATAATATCTTATGCATGGCTTTGATTGGAAAATATTTCGGTTAAACTATGGTTACACAGCCTATTCTGTGTTGCATGCGCGGGGTTTTACTCAAGTAAGAAAAAATTCCTCTACAAAGTGACAAAGAGCATTTCTCTGAACAAACCCCTTACCTTACTTCTCACCTGAGGACACAATGACTAATAAACACCTGACACACCAGATTCATTCTTTCAGCGTTCAGGAACGGGCGTTGGTAGCGTGCATCCTCAAAACGATTGAAAACATTTTCTACACGATAACAGCGCAACCCAGATACAACAACGACGCCACACCAAACAGATACCAGCCAAAATTATGGCAGAATAAATAATAGTTTACCTTCAGCGAGAAGGCGCAATGCATGCACGAACGACGGGTCCAAGCTTTCCTTCTCGGCAACGAGCTCTGGCAAGTACTTGTCCTGATCCATCACTAGATACCTCTCCCGATCACCGCCAGTGCAGGTGAGACGACCAAAGTGTTGAGTGATGGAATGAGTGTGGATGTGGTTTTTAAACAGACTGCGTAATATCTGGGAGGGATCGTGTGGTTTTCGCACGCGTGGAGCACACAATGTGGAAGATATCAAAGCTGTGTACCCATATCCCCAAGCACGATATAAACGCAAGTCTTTCATATAAAACCTCCCACCTCAGTCTGAAAATCTATGCTCTCACTCCGCCCATCTATATCTGGATTGGTCATGGCAGGGAGCCGACTGCATGCAAAGCTCAGATATTGTCTATAAGGCTTAGGGTCTTTGAATACGCACTAAGCTACTGGTCCCCTCTGCTGCTCTGTCACCCCTGTCCATGGTTCTGAACACCTTATCTTCTGTGCAAATGTTTTTTACGCTCAGAGAGCCTCCGTGAATAGTTGCGCTGGATTTGCTTTGAAAAACTTCTTAAATTGATCATATAATTTCAGAGAACAAATGCATTAAATATTATTATAGTTTGATTACTCTGTCACGAAAGTGTGTTAGCAGTAATTTTTCATATGCTTCAAAATGAAATTACCGGTAGAATAAATATTTTGTTGATTGGAAATATGCAATAATAAATAACTGGGACTAAGTTACTCATTCTGAACAGCGGAGTTGGAAGTGAAATTTGGTGGCGTCCATGAATACTAATCAGTGGATTTCCCATTTGCCTCAGTTTGCCAAGATGGATTAAGCTGTTGTGACAGACAGTCACAGATAGTGCAAACACTCACAAACACACACTAACACTTAGCCAAACAGCTAAGCACATATGGGGGGGTTAGGGGGGATGGCTCAGAGAAAAAGTAGGAGGTAGTGAAAGGAGGAACAGGGACCAGCTTGCCTAATTAATAACTGAATGGATTACAGTGCTGTTGGCAAACATCTGCACCCCAAGTGTCATATTTACTGTCTGCCTGTGAACTATGAACATAATTACTGAATACAGGTCCACACAGGAGTGTGCTGAGGGTTAACACTATAAATTAAAAATATCTGGCACAAATTATTGCAAATTAAAACATCAAGTCTCGTGTGAAAAATGCTGCCA
>JAZGTK010019680.1:0-11293 GCA_036877625.1 Ambastaia sidthimunki
CATCCTGGTGAACTTCTATCGCTGCACAATAGAGAGCATCCTAACCAATTGTGTCACAGTCTGGTATGGGAGCTGCTCTGTCGCAGAGCGCAAGGCACTGCAGTGAGTGGTGAAAACCAGCGTATCACAGAAACTCCAGTTCCTGCTATTGAGGACATTAAACAGAAACACTGTTTGCATCGAGCATGCAGTATTCTCAAAGACTTTTCTCACCCCACCCACAGTCTGTTCTCTCCCCTGCCTTCCGGCAGGTGCTTCAGAAGCCTGAGGACCAGAACCAGCAGACTGAGGAACAGCTTTTTTTACAAGAGCTGTCTCCTTACTGAACTCTGCGAGTCAGTGATTCCACTACACTCTCATATACACTTACACCCTTCATTAATTGCATTAATAACTGTTACTCTCTGTTATTTACATTACAGGACCATCAATGCACTACTGGACACTACCGCCCACAGACTGTTCTCTCCCCTGTCTTCCGGCTGGCGCTTTAGGAGCCTGCAGACCAGAACCAGCAGTATGAGGACCATCAATGCACAACTGGACTGTCTACGCGTTCATCTGCACTAGGGATGCACGATATTGGGAAAATATGCGATATTGTTGTTGAATATTGCGATAATGATATTGCTTGCAATATAGCATTTTCCTATAGAGAAATAGCTTTTTTTTTTTTAATAAAAAAACCCAAAACTATTATATATGTAATTATCATACTGAAATAAACAGGTAATAGGTATTCTTGATCTAATTAAATCTAATTCAGGCTAAAAAACTGTCTAGAAAAAGGCAAACATTTAGACTAAAAACCTCAGCAGATATTCTGATTTCTGGTTTGCTGTTACCAATAGACTTGCAAACACAAAATGCATTGCTCTATAACATTACTTTTTATTCACATGTAACCATACAATCATTAAGATTGTCTTAAAACGAGCATCTTTTAAACAAAATATTTCCTTGCCTGTTTTTTTTTTTAAATAAAAATAAATATTATTAAACAAATATAAATAATAAATAATATTAAACAAAGTGTGCAGGCCTTAAATATTTGGTGTGTAGTGGAAATACTAAAATCTTGTCAACATCCACCTAAATAAAATAAAACGAGCATTTTTTAAATATATTTTCTTCCTTGCCTGCTTTTTAAATAAAAAATAAATATCAAACAAAAACTAAATAAAAAAATACTATTAAACAAAGTGTACAGGCCTTAAATAAATCAGTATGTAGTGGAAATACTAACATTTTCAACAACATCCCCGTAAACATGCGTAATAACATGTAAACCTATGTTTTAGCACAATGCAATGCCATATGTGCTTAACTATGAAAACTGTTTTATTCCAGATTTTTTGCCAGGAAAACTAGCATATTGACTTTGGTAGGTTTTAAACATGTGCGTTGGCATGTCACAACATTTCCTGATGTACTAAAAAGTCTCTCTGAAGGTGAACTACTTGCTGGTATACAGAGATACTTCCTGGCTAGTTTACTCAGGTCCTCTAGATCCTGCCAGGAAGGAACTAAATGTCTTTCTGTCTGCTGACAGGACATCGCTTATGGCCCGCTGCTGCTCTAGAACTCTCTGAATCATTCTCTGCCTTGAACCCCACCTTGTAGGGCATTCCATGATGAGTGATCTGGGAGGTTGTGCTCTTTTTGAGCTTTTTTCAGTGCCATCTTCCCCGTCCAGGTGTGGGAGAAATGTCCCACTAACTTTTTGCTGAGACCAACAGCTCAAGTAATGCGCTCATCACCTTTAACAGCATTTTCTGAGGAGTTAAGAAAAAACAAAACAAGGACATACAAGGAGAAATAACATTGCAATATTATAATTACAATTTTGTATAACAGCATTTGAGATAGTGTCGTGGAGCAATCAGTGGTCTTATAAAAATTATTAATAAATTACAAAAAACAAAGTTCCAGTTATCAAAATAAGACTTTATTGATTCAAGCAACAAAGCCGAGAAAACAGCAGCTGGGTTCTGATCTCTATAAATTTGGGGTCTAATATTTATACATCACTCTTATCAGTTTTTTTCATCCAGAACTAATAAACTAGTTTTTATTAATTTCACTCATCTGGTTTTCCACCAGTATTTAATTCCCCTTCTGACTGTATTCTGTATTTTTTCTAATTGTGGAACTTGGACAGATCAGCCATTTTTTTTAACCATAGTTCATATTTCACCATCTCCTATTGGTTAGCATAATCTCATGGGGCGTACACCAAACTTGTTTGTGCCCTACCTTATCATGTCATGGCACTTTGGAAGCTACCCAGCTTACTGTTGCATCCCTCACATTATCTAATGGAAAAGTACCGGAGACCCACAGTTTGTATGTGACCATTCTGTATTGAAACAATCATCACATTGGTCAATCTACATATCAGACTTGATTTCATTCATTATTATACTTTTTAAGTAAATTTTACAATAATAGAAAACTGTCTATAGCTAGCCTCTGTGGAATGTATTTCCTAAATGAACATATCTTAAATATTACAATATCCAAAATCATGTTTATACTACATGCAACTATACAAACAACTGTACTCTTTTCAGTTTTAATTTTATTATTGCAAATATAAACATTCAACACTCACTGATGGCCAGATGCAAGCGGTGTCCAAAGCATTGTAGTCTAACCCAAGTATTAAGTTCGATAGCCTTCACCACATTGGCGCCGTTGTCTGTTGTAATGGACACTTGATTTTCCTCTTTTAACTTCCAGCTGGCTAAAACATCTCGCAGCCCATGGGCTAAGTTTTCACCGGTGTGGAATTCTGGGAAATACACAACACCCAGACACCTTGCTTTTAATTCAAAATCTTGAGTATGAAAGTGAACGGTATAGCTCACGTAAGGCTCAGTCATACGAATAGACCACAGGTCAGTGGTGCTAGCGCAGAAGTCCACTTGGTGCAGCTCAGAGCTCACCGTCTTCACACAAGTGTCGTACATCTGTGGAATTGCCACATGAGAAAAATAATTTCTCGATGGCAGCTGATACCTTCGGTCCAATTTGTTAATTAGACCCACAAAGCCTGCTTTGCTCATGGTGCTAACAGACATCATGTCTTTACCTAAAAAGCGCGTGATTGCATCTGTTAATTCCTTGTGGTGTTTCGACGTTTTTCCATAAGGTGTATCATTTGTAAAACTTTGATCAATGGTTGTCTGTACGACTCCCTTGTTGTTACTTGGCTTTTTGGTAGCAGTTTTGTCCTTACACTTTTGGAAGTCTTCATATAGCTCCCTGTGGTTGTGTTCCAAGTGACTGTGGAGATTAGTTGTATTTCCTCTCGATGTGACCACAGTTTTGCGGCATGACTTACACAGTACAAATGCTTACTACACGTCTTCTCTCCTGAAGCCAAAATATTGCCACATTTCAGAAGTACCATTCTTTTTTGGCACAAGTTCGTCACTGTCATTTTCCAAACTCGTCTTTACTCCTGCTATGTTTATATCCGCTATCTGCATTGATCCGCTAGGTTCACGGTTGGGCCCGGTCTAGCCAATAGTATAATAGCACCTAATTGGGAGGCGGGTATAAAGATAGTAAGGTCCCATTTGATTGGTCAAATTTGGACAACCTAAGCATGCAACACACAAATGCTTGAATAAATTAATTTTAATGTATCGCTACTATCATGTTTTAGCATCAATGACCATGATGCTAGCACATTTTTACATGATGCTAGCATGTTTTAACATGATGTTAGTGTTAGGATTATGGCTTTGTCCTGACCACTAGAGGTCCCCCTTGAGTTTTTGTTAGTTCTTTTTTCTGTCTGTAATTAAGTTCATTGTTTTCACCTGTGCATGTATTTAAGTTGCCCTATCTCTCAGTTTGCTCAGTGTCTTTTGCCATGACCAAGCCCTAGTCATTTTTCCTGATTAGTCTGTTTGGATTTATCTACAAACTGCCTGTTTTTGGTTTTGACCTGCTATATGACTATTGGATTTTTCTCTTTTGTTTATTGAAATAAAACTTCCTACATTGTACTCTGAACTGTGTTCTGGGTTTCTGCATTTGGGTCCACAACTTTGCAAGTGCTCCCCCTAGACAAAAACCCATGTAAGTTTCAGCCCTGTCTCTGACAGTTAGCACATTTTAGCATCAGTTACTATAATGTTGGCATGTCTTAGCATGATAGATATACGAAAATATGGCTTACTCATAATGTTATGAGGTTGCTAGGGTGATCTAAATGGTTGTTAGGGTGTGGTCAGGGAAATACTCACTGTCAGCCTGAGTGAAATAAGCCCACCCACGTTTCTAGAATGATCTAATTGCTGGAATATGGCTTATCAATTTTATTACATGGTTGCTAGGGTGTAGCTAGACAGTTCACAGGATAAACTCAATCGACGGATGTGTGGTTGAATCAAAAAAGCTTTCATGTCTCTGTGATGTTCTTGTGCTGAGATATAGCTAATTCATGTTCATTGCTAGGGTGCTCTAAAGGGTTGTTAGGGCATGGCTGGACAGTTTCCATGGTACTAATTAAATACTTCTTGCTAGTTTGAGTCAAAACAGCCACCCACTTGTCTCTACGATGTTTTGATGTCCTCTCACCTTTATAAAGTCAATGGGGTGCTGGGTTGCTAGTGTAGCACCTCACCACCTGATGAGGGGAGATGTGAATGTTTAATTAACACAGGACACGGAGCTGCTGCTTTACCATTAAAGTCTCTGTATTTTTGAGCAGCGTGCCCCTCCCCCAAGCAGGTGAACACTTCCCAGGGAAAAGCAATCAAGCGATCAGTGTTTCCTATCCTTGAGCAGGGCACACTAATCACCACACACCAAAAAATTAATAAAATGCAATCGAAAAAATATTAACCACCACACTCTCTCCGACATTACACCAACATTTTTTTGCTGATGTCGTGTCATGCAACTGTGTTGACTGTATCTACAGTTCATCAATAAAGGTCTGTTTTTGGGAACTGCATAGCCTCTTGTTTTTTTTTCTTTAAGCACTGACTTTTCATCTTCTTATCCATTCTCTTAAATATGCATATAAGTCGTTGTATGTTTCTAAGTATACCGGCTGATACAGTGGTATTGGTGGAGCCCACTGGTTTAAGTACTGCCTCCCTTCCTGAATGGGCTGAAATGTTCCTGAGTTTATATGTTCCACCCCATAGCATGCCGGACTACCAAGGTAATCATAGGTAAATGTCTTTGGTGGTCTCCTCTCTCTCTTAGGCCCTCTGCACCCCTGTTCTCCCTTAATGTTGCCCTCACTCTGGGTTGCATGTCCAGCTGCCACATCATCAGCTGCAGGTTGTGCCTCTAAACTCACACCCTCTCCCTCATCCCTTTTCTTTTCAGGTTTACTGGGCTGGACAAGCAGTACATTGGTTTCCTCTAACTCATTATTTATATCCACAGGTTGTTGATCGTATACCGCAGGCAAGTTTGCATTTTCTAATTCACTGTTTCCTCCCACAGGTTGCTGTTGCCAGATTGCAGGTAAATTTTCATTTTGTACTTCGATGTTTCCTCCCTTAGGTTGCTGATACTGGACCGCAGGTAAGTTTCCATTTTCTATTTCGATGTTTCCTCCTTTAGGTTGCTGATGCTGGAATGCAGGTAAGTAATAGTATCCACATTCTTTATCTTCTTCCTCTGAATCAGAATCATGCCTTTCCATGCAGGTTGGTTCCCCTGTTTTCCTCTTTGTTCTTGGCTGTGAACGGAAATCCAACTCCAGTGGTAGGTAATCACACGGTAACAATAGATTTTGGTGTAGAACCCTTGATCTTCCTTTTCCTCTTTCCGGTTTTACTTCATGGATAGGGCTTTCTTCTCTCACTCGGCGAACAACTGTGTGTATCATGTCCTCCCAATGATTTCGCAGCTGGGTGTAAGGTTTCTTACTAGAATCCGATCTCCTGGGTGTAACACAGAGCTCCTTACTTTTCCTTCATGATTTCTTTCGTTTCTCTCTGGCAATCTCATATGCTTCCCGCATTTCTTGACTCCATCTCTTTATATATTCCTTGTGGTCCTCAGTCCCTCCATCTGACGTCAGTCCAAATAGCAAGTCTACCGGTAGTCTCTGTGAATGCCCAAACAGAAGATAGAATGGCGAAAACCCAGTAACCTCGCATCGTGTGCTGTTGTAAGCAAAGGTGAGTTTGTTCAAAGATTCCTTCCAGTTGGACTTCTGTGTTTCTGTCAAGGTCTTTAGCATCTGGAGCAACGTACGGTTGAAACGTTCTACCTGCTCCCTTGTGGGTGGTAGGGTGTTGTTTGCGATCCTGCAATTCCACAATTCTTTTTTAACTGAGAAAGCAACTGATTTTCGAACTCGGCTCCCTGATCATGATGAATCCTTTTGGGAAAACCAAACTTCAGTGCATAGTCATTGAAGATTCGTTCAGCAATGCTTTTGGCAGATTTCGATGTGGTGGCGTAAACTTGGGCAAACCTTGTAAAGTGATCAACTATCACCAGGATATAGTCATACCCTCATTTGCTCTTGTCAAGGTGAAAGAAGTCAATTGAAACTAGTTCAAATGGGTGCGTGGTGACAATATTCATGAGTGGTGCTCTAGTTTCTTTACTTGGTTTCTTCTGTTTCAAACAGTTACAACACTTGGTCACGAAATACTCAACTTCATCCCATATTTTTGGCCAGAAGAACCTGTCTCCAATTAAGGAGATAGTCCTTTTCACTCCTTGATGCCCATTTTACTATGTAACTCCTGCAATACTCGTTGTTTGTATCTTTCCGGCAGCACAAGCTGAGATCGGGTGGCTGTTTTTCTGCAAAGAATTCCATTCTCTTCTAAGGAAAGCTTGTCCCAGTGGCGTAGCAAGCTTTTACTGTGGGTGCTAAAGGCCTTCAGGATGTGTCTGGGGAGTTTTTCACCAGCCAGCTTACATTGTTTTACTGGTCCAATGTGTGCATCATCTCTCTGTGCCTGTCGTATTTTGTTGGTAGAATAGGTCTCACTTGCCTCCACGCAGTCTGATGGGTTATGAAGTGAGGTCATGGCTGTCCATGACATGGTCAGATCTTGCGCTTCTATTGCCTGCACGGTTGCCTCAACACAATCAGACATGAGTTCCTCCGTACACTGCTCCATCATTGCCGTGTGGAGTATGAACGGCTTCAAAAAAATCTGGAAATCCCAAAATTGGAGGTTCTGCCAGGCAGTCTATTAACTTCTCCAGTCTCCGCTGATGATGTTCTAACCATAGAATGGGCTTCTGAGAAGGTACTCCTCTTTTTTGCTTTTCATACATTTACTTGCAACTCCATTACCTCCTTCTTGTTTAGTCTCAGCTGCTCCCTTCAGCAGGTCATAGAGAGGCCCAGCAATCTTGGAGAAGTCTTGAATATACTGCCTATAGTAACTCAATAGACCAAGTACAGTTCTCAACTGCCCCACAGTACAAGGTCTTTTCTCTTTCAGAGCTCTTACAGCTGCAGTGTCAGCAGGATTCATTTTACTGCCCTCCACTGACACAATTCTCCCTAAGTAACGCACTTCCCGTTTAAACACCTCACATTTGCTAGGTTTGAGTTTAATTCCGCATCGCCTCAAATGCTGAAGGACCTTTCTCACAGCATTCACATGGTCTTTGAAGGATTTACTGAAGACTAGCGTGTCATCGAGGTAGGGGACACAATAGTTGTCTCTGAGATCTTCCAGGCACTCTTCCATGTAATGTTGGAAAGCTGCGGGAGCATTCATTAGACCAAAGGGGATACGAATCCACTCGTAGAGCCCCCATGGTGTCACAAAAGCTGTCATGGGTCTACTCTCTTTAGCCATGAAACCCTGGTGATATGCTTTCCCTTGATCAAGTAGCGAGAACCAGGTGTTTCCTCCAAGACTGTCCATGATGTCTTGGACGCATGGAATGGGCTGTCTATCAGGGTTTGTCTTTCGATTCAATGCCTGGTAGTCGATACATAACCATAAACTACCATCTTTTTTTCGGACACAAACTACAGGTGAGGAACATGGCGAGTTTGACTTCTGAACCCATCCCTGGGCAATGAGATTGTGTAGGTAGTCTTTCATCTCTTTGTACAGGGGGCAAGGTACTGACTGGTAAGTACGGGTGACAGCGGTAGTGTCGTTCAGTGAGATGGTCAACTGCAACCCTTCTATACAGTCGTCATCGGATTTTGAGAAAGAGGCTGCTTCCTCTCTCAACATCTGCTGTACAATTTGTCTTCTTGTCTCACTGAGATGGCTTAAGTCTAATGGTGGGTCCCATGTTGAATTGGAATTATGGGTAATTTCATTTATGACTTGACTTATGCTTACAGACTCAGATAGGGGTGCTTTCAGGGCAGCAGCTGAATATACGGTCTGTACTGGATGCACCATACCAATAACTGTTTTGCCATTCAACATTATGTTATGGTCGGAAGGGTTTTGAACAGTGACAATGACATGTGGTGAGGTCTGTCGTCGCAACTTCACAAGGGTTTCACAGAGCTCCAATCCCTCAGGCCAGATGGGATTCACATCAGGCTCATAAAGTAGCATCTAGCCTGTGTCCCATAATGCTTCTACAAGCAAACCTTGAATACAGCATTGCACAAGGCACTGTTTTCCGACTAGCGCACCACAAGTGGGTTTGCTTGACCTCCGTTTTGTGGTAGCAGAGGCAAGATTCACATTTGTTTTTGAATACGGTCTACACTGTTTCCTATGATCTGCCCAGTGATCTGCTTGACATGTTTCTGAGCAGTACAACGTCTGCTTACAATTTGCACAGTTCCTCAAAACTAGGTCAGAATGGATGATGCCACAATATGTACAGCTTTGAGGGGACTCTTCTTCAGCACCGGTCACTGCCTGTCCCACAGTCGTGACCCAGCCTCGTTTAAAGGACCTTCCTGATGCATCATGGGTATCCGCACTCGACAGCCAGCTGAGAAATGGTCACTACCACCGCACATGTAACAGTGAGTACAGTAGATGCCTAAACCACTTTCTTGGCAGGCAAAACATTTCCTTACTCGACTTGGAGGGGGTTGATAGCGTTGTACTGGAACCCATTGTGGTCGCTGGACTGTCACTCTCCGGTGGTCGTCCGGCTGCCAGTAACCTGGAGGTGGATACTGATACTGTGGTGAAGGTGTATTAGTGACATCCGTCACTGGAGGAAGACACTGAGTAGACCTGACCTGAGGTTGTTTAATTGACTCTCGGATTTGAGAAACTTCTGCACTGAGGACTTTCAACAGGGCCATGCCTGAGCGCATTTCTCTCAGCTCAGTTAAAATGTCAAGTTCAGTCTTTTCAGAATTTTTCTGACACAGAGGTTTCCCTTTTTTCTCAATAACAGTGTCACTGGATTAAACTGTGTGCACTTTAGGGGCACATGGCTGGACGAGTTTCTTTTTGTTTTGTCGCTCTGTTTCGTGGGCACATGCCTGATTGACTTTGTCGAAGAGTAGTTTATCACTCACATCAGCTTGGGCTAGGTAAGGCCGCAGGTCACCTCTAATGCTGTCGTTCTGCAGACCTGTCAGGACAGTAAGATAGAACATACTTTGAACTAACTTTGGGTCATATTTTAAACTGGATTCGGCTTCCTGGGATGCAAACAAAATCTTTTGTCTTAAATCTAGACAGCGGACAAGAAAGCTTTGTGGGGTCTCCTTGCTGCTTTGTACCTCTGAAGTAAGTTGCTTATACAGCTCAGTCGCACCTCTTTCCTAAAAATGAGCCCGTAGTATCCACCTTAATGTGGCCAGGGTAATGTTTATTTTTCCCTCCAAGTAACTACGAAGCTGCATGCCTGGTGCAATTGCTCGTATGACAGCATCAACAATCTCGAGCTTAGAAACACCTCTACACAGTCCATGTTCAATTTGGTGAGCTGGACTTGAGAAGGTGAGTTTATCCTTTTGCCCAGGTTCACCTATCTGGCCGGATATCTTGAACTCTCTATTCCATGTCGGCATGACTGGTCGAGTCGATGGTGAGTGCCAATTTAAGGTGGGATGTTGTTGCGAGTTCTGCTGTGTGTCATAGCTTAGCTGGGTGTTTGTGTGGCACTAACACTCTGCAGTGTGCTTGTGACAATATTCTGTTTTTGTTCAATTAGTTTGTGTAAGGCTAATTGCAACATGTGAATTTCTTTTTGTAGCTTTTCCTGTTCTGTGGCCTGTACTGCAGAGTCTACAGTCACCTGCTGGACCACCTGTGCTGTCTGTGCAGTTCTTTTAAACTCTCCCTCTCTAGATGTCTCAGAAGGGCAGAAATAACAAATGAGCGGCTTTTGTTGATAACATTTTCTCTACCTTCAATACCCAAAAAGTCAAACAATTTCACAAGATTTTCTCTTGGCAATAAGTACAACGCTCCAATCACTTCCAGTTTCAAGTCCTCCAACTGATCCATAGTTCACTTAGGTTTTGGGTGTGTGCAGTGTGACGCAAAAGAGCAGTCTTAGCTGATCTGGAAAATGACAATACTCCAGGTATCAACGATCAACCTCAGATCGCGTGCTTCTCCTCCAATTCAACGTGGATGCTGGAAGTTCCCACTCTGCTGTTCCCATCCACCACAAATTAGGATGAATGACACTGGAAGTAGACCATCATCTATGGATGCCGAACATCACTGCATCGCATCCCAGCGGTGCCTCCAAAATGTAGCGCCCTCACCACCTGATGAGGGGAGATGTGAATGTCTAATGAACACAGGACACGGAGCTGCTGCTTCACCAGAGTCTCTGTATTTTTGAGCAGCGCGCCCCTCCCCCAAACAGAAACAAACAAGACTAACTATAGACAAATAACACAAGATGACAATACAAATAAAGAAAAGCAGGAAAGATAGAAAAGGTAACAGAATGGCAATATTACAAGCAACTTAACACATCTGCACGAACCATCAACTATCTGTAAATCACCTTAATTAAAAGGGGTCCTATGTCTTAAGCATCAGCTAGTGTGTGAACGGATACTTGCATTGGCTCTTTGTGAGGCGGTGCGAAGTTCCGGATGCGAGTGTGCGTGCAATGGATAGTTGAAGTGTACGTCAAGGATGATGAAGTCCGCTATGCTGTTCCGTTGTGGATTGTTTAGCGGAGATCGCAAGTGTAATCACCGGAAAAATGTCCCAAAGAGAGCGAACTCCTGGAGGGAGGTTGCTGACTCTTGGGCTCTTGGGCCCTCGTGCGTCGTGAAAGTTCTCTGGGCTTCTGGGCAGTGAAAGTTTGGATAACTGCCATTCTTAACCTTTGGGGTGCCCCACCCCCGGCCTGGCATTATCCAATGTTAAGGTGT
>JAZGTK010019681.1:0-11293 GCA_036877625.1 Ambastaia sidthimunki
CAGTCATGTATCGTTTGAGTGTCACAAAGGTCACACAGCAATTTGTTCTGTGTGTAATTTCTCCTGTTTTGCTCTACTGACAGCAGTGTTTCTCTGGCCGCAGCTGGTGAAGAGAGGGGCCCTTTGTTGCCACGCTGAGAGAGACGGATCGGGTCAGTGCCACTGTTGTCATTTCTTTCACCCCGTCCTATCTCCCAGCAACACCACAGCTAGACCCATCAGATCAGCTCTGAAGAATGGGGTCAATCTGGGGTCTGCCAGCAGATTAGCTGCTGAGCTCCAGCAATAAACGATCGTCAGCGAGCCTGAAACCCTGGCCAAGTAGCAGTTATAACCTCCTTTCAAAATCCTTTCAGAGCCCTTCAAGCTTCAGCTAGTTCCAGGTCCAGATGGGCACATCTTGTTTACCTGCATGGTTTTCAGCTGTTGGGCAGTGAGCATGCTGGGGCCAGGTTCAAGAATCTCTCATGTGTGCTTTCAAATGGTGGAAAAAAAGACTGTGTTTTTAAAATTCATTTCAAAAGAGTCTGAATTGATGGCCGTTCCGCATTTCAGTGTGCTCCAAACTCTCGAAAGGTTATGTCGTTAAATAGCAAATCTGGAAAAAAAACAAGCCTATTTCAAACAAAAAGTAAGATTGCACTAAAGCCAATTCTTTGTGGCTTTGTAAAAAAAAAAACACAGCTAAAATGATAACTTTGTAGTGGGCACACGTTGCCTCTTTTCTCCGTGCCTCCCTTATGTCTTCCCGTCCCTCCTTACATTTCATCATTTTGCTGGGGGATTCATATGCTAATAGGGTTCAGGAGATGAGGTGGTTCTCACGTTCAACTTGAAACTCGGCCTTTTGTGCACCTAGAGCACAAGCTGCAGAACAGAAACTAGAAGTGAAATTAAAATCTGCTGAATGCCCCAGCGGGACGGGAGGGGAGTGAAGGGGAGGGCAGGGGCGGGCCAGCAGCTGCTGATATCGGATAAATGTGAGATACCCACTGTAGCGTTCCATGCCCTCCTAGGGGACCAGCTAAACGAAGCACGGCTATGTGTTTCTTTAATCTTACTGCAGGTCTGTTCCTGCTCTACTGATCAGTGCCTTTTTGTGAATGATTATTTAACAAACGGCCCCCCCCCAAACCTCTGCATTTTCTATGGTGTTGTTTTACTGCTCATAAAACTCTGAAGTTGCCTTTCTTGCAAGTCACAGTCAGACGTTTTGCTCATGCTTGTTTAGCTGAGAGCACACAACCCCTTTTGCCCTTAGAGACTTTCTAAAAGTGGGAGCATTCAATGGTGCTCCGACCTGTTTGCAGTCACTGTACAAAGACAGGACGTTTTTCAGGGGTTACGCTCATGGTGTGCGATCACTATGGCAACCACAAATCTTCCTTGCTTGTTGATGCAGCGCATGCACACAATTGGGGCCTCAAATGATTAATAGAGCTTTTTCTCTGATAGACCTGACTTACAAAAACACAGGACCATGCTTGAAATAACAGCCCGAGCCTACAATTACCGGCAAATTGGTGGAAATGTGTGATAATTGAACAGTATAGGCACACCTGTATTTATTATTCCTGTCACCCATGGCTGAAATAGACTGAATATATAGCAGTTGAGCATTGAGTCTCCCGGCCAATTAAATCAGGCCTGTTATGGATATAAGCAATAGTTTTATGTATTTACAATATAGCATGACCCACCTACCTTACCTTCTTGACTTTTGGCTTTGATTACTGTGCACCAGTGTTATAATACTGTAGAATATTGGATATTTTGAACATTCCTATAACATTCACAATAACATTTTTATAGTTTTGGTTACTCAATGGAAACATTACAGAAAAGTTCTTTCATACGAAAGTGGAAAGAAATGCTCTCCAGACACTCAGGCACAGAATACAAGATTGAATGCTGTTTATGCTTGTTAATCATCACCTTCCTGAGGCTGGAATGATGTTGCGTGCTCACATATCAGCCCACAGCCTGAGAGAATCCTGCAGCTCTCTGGTGTTATAAATTATGTAACGTTAGCTGGGTTAGATGATTAAGTTATCCATGCCAGATGCCATGGCTGTGTCTTTTGAAACTCTTCTACAGTACTTAATTGTGTTTTTGATGTCTTTATTTCTTACAGCTATACAGTGGCCCCAAATAATATTTAGACATTTAAGCCCAATTTGTTAAATATTTAGCTTGGGAAATTTGCTATATTTCTTAAACTCACATGGTTTGATATTTTTAATAGTTTGGCATAAGGGTAAATATGCTTTTTGAGGGAATTGTATTTAGTTGATGTATTCAAACATAGATATTAAGTGATAGTAAGCTATGGACATTGACAGCTGTAGAAGTCAGCTGTAGAAGTCATACTATCTATATATTTTTCTATATAGTGTTTCTGTAGCTCAACTGGTAGAGTATTGCGTTAGCAGCGCAAAGGTTGTGGGTTTGATCCCAGGGAACACAACTACTGATAAAATGTATACCTTGAATTCACTGTAAGTCGCTTTGGATAAAAGTCTCTGCCAAATGAATAAATGTAAATGTAAATATTTCTGAAACTGACCAGTGGTCTAATCAAAGATGGGTCTAATTAGGTTACTTACCTGGCACATTTACAAAACGCTGTTTATGTAATACGCTTTTAAAGATGCATTTAAAAACTAGACATCTAGAGACACATTTTAAAAGTTAGACTATTTTTACCTTGATACTTCAAAGCACAACGCTTGTGGCAGAATGCTTAAAAAACTGCAAAATGTGAGATGGCCAATGACATCTGCCTGAAACGTAAGTAGTTGCAGTTCTTTTGGGATGAATTTTTAAATGCATGAGAGCAATAAAATGAACTTTTCTGAGAAGGTTTTACCATGCAACTGTCAGAGTCAGAGCGTATGAGGTTGCACAGGCCCTAATAGATTTTAGGCGGGATTACAAGGGTGTAATCGATGAAGGGATATTTATTTGTTCTTTTTATCACTTAAAGATGGCCACACTCCAATCATCACAGATCTTGTTTGTTTTGTCACAGGGTGTGATGGCTGAATGTGTCTCTGAGAGAGTTGAAGAATGATTTTAGCTCTCCCTGTGGTCGGGCCCCCACAACTGTTCCAAGCTCCACACCTCAGCCTTGGCAAACTGGACTCAACACGCCCCACAGGCCTTCAGCAACACCCTGTTTCTTTGTTTTGTGCATAGAATATACATACACAACTGAGCTCAGCATTTGAAAAGTATTTGATGTATATTTTGTTGCTTTGTACAGCTCAGTGACGATGATGTGTGATGCATTAATACTATACTATACTACTATAAAGACTATTACAGTAAAAGCATTATTAAAAACATTCGGATTAAAGAAAAAAGTAACATGCTTTTATAACCTTGTGGAGGAGAGAAATCTTTGGGCAACTGATGGTGAGAAAAATGCAATTAAATAATTATCACATAACTTTCAAAATGTTGACTTTCTATGAATAATGTCATAACACAGCATGTCACAAAACAATGTTTAAAATCAACTGTAGAATKAAACTTCTAAATGCTGACTCTAGATTCTAGAAGTAGGTCTTCGAGACTCTGGGCTCACTGCGGTATTTTCAGTCTTGATGTGTCTTTTCTTCATGCACTAATCAGTATGCACTCATTGGGGATGCATTAGGGCAGTGTGAGACAGAGGGAGAATTGTCTAGCAGGGTGAGAGTGGGACCGAGAGGGAACTATTAATCTTTCCCGATTATTTTATTTCACAGGGCAAAAATATCTGCCGCTCATACTGTTGCTGGTGTGACAGGTAATTATTTTAGCCCTAGTGCTGTCTCTCTCTCTCGCTCTCTCTCTCTGGGCCTTTCTGCCAAATGACTTTCTGCTCAGCCGCCCCAGATAAGTAAGAGAAATGTGGGCCAGTGTTGTTAGCTGCCGGCCCTATAGCAGCATCTCTCTCCTCCGCCTGTCCTCTCTCTCTTTGTCCTCCATTTGCCAGGATATGTCTGCCGTCTGTGGCAGTGAGCATCTTTACCTGGTGTTTTATGACATGAATGGATCAGTCCACTGTTGGGGGGGTTGTGCCCCAACCCCCATATTGGTGCTGTGAAGACGATGCTTACTCTTGTAAATAACTAGGGAGAGTATTTATCACATGCAGCTACTGCTGTCTTCTCCCTGTCCAAAAACAACAGACGCCCGGTTGGGTCACATTAGAGGACGGACATGTCTGTAAATTGGTCTGCTTTGTTTTTTATATCACTGTTATGTGATGTGAATATAAATATGATTGGAAACGTAGAAAGTCTTCACTGTGTTAAAAAACTGCTGGCAAAATCAGCTTGTACTGTTTGCTAGACTCAAAGGAAATGAAACAGCAGGCTGGTTGGTACTGTGTAAAGGAGGAGTGCTGCTCTCAGATCAAACCAAGCTTCGTTTGAGTGTCTCCCCGTTGCCTATCTGTCTCCTGTGAGCACTGAAAGCTGCATCAACAGGGCTATATTTACTGAAGACAGGCTGCACCCTCACATCTGACAACCTCACCTTGTTTTCCAGATCGAATTTCCTTACACACCATAAAGCTGAGCTCCTGGTGTTTTAGCAGGGACAAGTGCACAATGCAGATGTGCACTGACCACCAACTACACTGGCTGAGGTTTAGGAGAAGGTTGTAACCTTTGCGTGCTGCTCAAATCGTCCCAGTCTAACTGACTGTCTGCCTCTTTCTTTCTTGCTCCAAAGCTGTTCTTGTCTTTTATCACAGAGCTTATGTGGGGCAGGTCTGTCACACAGAGATTAGTGCAGGGAAGCAGGTGTGAGATGAGCCCTGAACGACACTGAGATGTTACACTGTCGGCTCTGGTTTAACAGTATAGACCCCGCTGCAGAAGGTCATGGGCTGAAGAAAGACCGCTTTGTTTTGATTGGTCTTGATTTTCAGTGTGACAGCCTGTCAATAAAATGCACAGATAAACAGTCCCGTGTTCATCGAAATATGCTGCATTAAAAGAGACGTTTACGTCAGATTAAGTGCACAGCTCTGAGCTGCCTTTCTTAAATGCATTGTCAGCCTAAATTCATCATAGAACCAGTTTGCACCAATAGTGTCTTTAATGCTTGTAAAAAATGCAGCCCTGTTTGGCCAAACATCTGACACTCAATATTTCACAACTTTGAGCGGTTTTGAACAAGGCCCTAATTTCGGTGTGGTGTCTATTTCAGGAGCTTGACGGGGTAATAACTTCAGGCTTTTCATTGAACACATCTCATCTGCTTCCACACAAAGAGACCTGAATAGATGTTCTGTTCTAAAGACTATAGGGAGCTCTGTACTGTAATGTAAGTACTTGAGTCTTCCACTCGTTTACCTTACAGCATAAATCACCCACTTGAGATGTATTTCCATTCCTGAGAAACATGTTGCCCAGATGTTTCACGTTGTTGAAAAACGATAGCTTATTTAAAACAAGCTCTCTTGAGCACACTGAGATTTTATAGGGAAGAAGGAAAATTGGAGAGCCAGTAAAATAAGGAGAGACCTTAAAATAAGTGTGTTTTTACCTGCTGTGTTAGACTCTTGGTTATTCAGCAGTAGAAGAATGTTGATCAGTAGTAGAATGTCGATCATCTAGGTGTGTTGAGAACGAGATAGAAATCTAATACTGAGTGCTTATACAGGGAAAAATTTTCTGACTCTTTGTGGTGTAACATTATTCACCTGTCAGAGGAATCTGAAACATATGGCCTGCTTCTAGTAACTATACGTTTACCAGAGCAATTAGGAAAGAAACATTTGTCATTGGTCATCAGGAATGTATCTGACACAGACATAAGAAACCAAATGAGAACACGCACAGCTGCACTCACTCTTAAATTCTCCTGTGTAGTTACTTCATGTCAACCCAAATCAGTTTGAAACCAATTTTTAATAAAGATCACAATAAAGATCATCTCATTTCTAATGAGATCTTTTTGACATCTCGGTTGTTCACATAGAAAATGAGATTAAATGGAGAGAAAGGTGAGATGTATTCTGAGGTATTTTGCTTCTCAGATTTTGTCTATGACATCAAATCTAATTCTTCTAAGGTCTCATCTTGGTTGTGCTATCCACATTAACTTTAAAGGTCTGTACTTTTTCTGTACGTTAACAAGTATGCAATTTGTATCTAGTTTTGTCTCTTTTAAGAAATTGTAGGAGAACCTTTAACAAGAAACGTGACTGAGAACTGCATTTTGTTTAGTGAGCTATGAAAGAGCAAACTCTGAGCAATAAAAATGTCCTACGAGGAATTGTGCAGAAACTGTGATAAAAATGCCAGTCCGCTCTCCTGCTTTCATAGACCTCACTGCAGTTATGTGTGTAACTGTGAGTTTGCTCATTTTTGTCTGTTCATGGGCAGCAGAGACGTCTGCGTTTGATTGATGGCTGTGGTGAGCAGACGCACCTGCGGTGTTGTGGGGTGCTTGCATAGATGAAGCATAAAGTGGCAAATATACTGTGTATTTACTGTTATTTTTTAGTGCCACAGAGGCAGATGACAGATATCTTGGCATATAATGTTAAAGGCAGTAATTTATATGAGTCAATAGGTAAAACAAGTCAAAAGTGATGAAATATGGTTAAATGGCCCAAATTAACCTTATTTTCAATCTTTGTTATTTCACCTAGAAACAAATGCTTGTGTGATGTCACCGGGTTACATTTAACACGCCCAGTGACATCATTCCAATTATAGTGATTATAGTGATCTCAATGATTATCACAACTGGGTGCAACTGGTAGGAAACCAACCCTGCTAGTCAGTGCTAAAGTCATTTTGCTTTCATGCTAATTATGGCATCTCTTCTGACACTGGAAACCAAAGACAGAAGAGTTACCTGGAAAAAGTGGGACGCCTCTTTAGAAACCCCCCATCTGTCTCACATGAACTGCAGCTTTATGACAGATACGCTCATTTTTTAAGCGTTTCATTAGCTAAATAGTTTTTGTTTTAACATGCTGCCGATATCTCTGTCTCTGCTGTCTGCTATTGCTCACAAACTAAATTTAGACGTTTCCGCACATAACTTTGATGTAACATGCACGCTGGCAGGTTTCTGATTTACAGACGGGGTAAGTGAGGTGGAAACTGGGATGTTTAAGTTCCCTCTGCTGTGTTTTGATAGGGTATTAATCATTTTAATGCAGAGATGAGCTTTAAACGGACATTTATATACAGCACATATATAAACAAGTATTTAGTGATTTAAAATTCCTGTCATTTTTATTAAGTCTGAAAGCTTTGCCGTTTTGGGGATCTAGAATTGCAACTAGCAGCTCACATATGCTTATTGTTTTTGTGCAGAAATTTCTGCATGTTTTACAGGAATAATTGAATATTACATATCCAGATTTGTATGGGTTTAATGACATGACCCTGCAGGTGCAATAATGGTTTTTGGACATTAGGCAGGGTGTGGATGAGCAATAATTCAAATGATTTTGAAAAAAATTATGTTACGTGTTGTAAAAGACAGATTTCGGTGTCTGCACTCGCCGAATGGCTCCTCTGTGTAACGCTTGTGTCTGTATCTGCCGTGAATCAGACGTACGTCTCAATCTGCTGGTGAGACAACTGCAGAGCAGGATGAATAATACATTTAGTACAACTGAAAGCCTTAGAAGTATCGAACAGCGCCGTTCCGGTGGGTATGTGCTCCAGACGCCTCATTTCATGCTGTTTTCTCTTTTATTATTGTCTCCCTCTATCCTGATTCTTTATTTCCCTTTACATTTAGCATTTTGCCAACATAATGTTAAATTATGCAAAATAACGTTGTTATTGTCATTTTTTAGATCAGCACAGAACGGTTGCAATGTGAGAAATATTTTATAAAAATACATTTGTGGGATGCTTGCTTGGCTGTGCATTTCTATATAGGTGATATACGGTGTTTTGGGTGGTTGCATGTTATTGCAGGATGAGCTAGGAGTCCCTTTATCAATGTAAGTGGGATTTTTTTCCTGTTTAGTTGTGCGATCACTTAGAAAGTTAACACCCCTCTCCTCAACAAAATGCATCATTTCAAGTATTATTTAAGTGTGATGCACCAATTGTGTGGAATGAATTAGTATTTTTTTTAAATGATTGCACAGGTTTAATTAGTTTTAGTTCATCTCTGAACATTTTTTGTGCAGCATGAAAAACTCCAGACAGGTCTTTTTCTCCTGCCAGCATAAAGGGGCACAGAAACAGCACTCAGACTGAATGAGTGAGTCAGAGACTCAGACAGGCTAATAATGACCTGGAGCACTGATCTAAGTCTCTGCCATCACACTTCTGTGCCACCTGTTCGTCTAAACTGCTCCCACTGATTAGTGTGAGAACTTGTTAATGAACTTCTAAAAATGGCTTTGTTAATGAAGCACTGTGACACTCAGGTTTATATAAACACTTACTGCCTTACATACCTGTATAGCATATTTACTATATACTATGTATATGGTGAGAACTTTGCATGTGTGCCTGTGAAAACACAGTCATTAACACACAGAGACTCTCATTTACATTCACACGTAATAATTTCTATTCTTTAGACTTTATCTACTCTTTACTTGCCAGTGGTATAATGGAGACGGGTGGGGGTGGGGGGGGTTATGGTGAGGGTGTATAAAACTCTCTGTGCTACAACTGTGTATATCTAAAGCAGTGCAGATACAACACCAAAACACTCACTGCCGACTTTCCATGCCGCTCTCCTCATTAATGGCACTGCAAGTCTGGACTGGACCAAGGCAGTCCGGGAGAAATGCACGCTGTCCGGAACGAGAAACGAGCGTGTGGCGAGGCAGAATAAATGCCCCACTTTTGTCTTGGAACTTTTTGGTGGATTAATGTAAAAAAGGGGAGAAAATAATCTTGGGATGAATGAACCTCAGAAAAGAAAGAGAGCGAGAAAGTGCGAGACGGGACAAAAGGTGAGCACAGTTCGCCGATCTAACCCGTTCCATTCATCTGCTTGTACTTCATCATCCCTTGCTAGTTCACGCTTTCTGTTTCACCCCCCCTCTTTTTTGCACTTGCCTTTGTGCTTTTTCTCCCTGTCTGTCTGTCTAGCCGGCTGAATGCGGGTGTCATGGAGAGGGAGCGAAAGGTCTCGGCGCTGAAGGGGAGGGAGCGAGATAAAGCCATTGTCAAAGCCACGGCTAGCTATTGTGTTCACGTCCAACCCATCGCCCCTAAAACCGGGCCTCCCTCTTTCTCTCCGAACCCTGGTTCTGCTGAAGGAAAAAGGTTGTCCGGCTGCGGCACGGACGTACAGCAGCTGTTCGCCGCTTCACTGCTCCCCGTCCTGTGAGCCAAAGTCCGGCTGTGGAAGCTGCATCACGCAGAGAAACAGGCTGATTCATCTCTGGAGCTCCTTAACTTCTGCTCAGTTCTTCTGCTCTTTTATCTCATACATCTTCATCCTGTCTGTGGACAGCAGCTCTGTCTGATCTCCTCTGCACATTCAGTCTCTTCTTTGTACTTCAGGGGGTTTACCGCTGTGTTTTGGCACATCTAACGCTTCTCTTCTAGTTCATTAGTCCATTTTTGTCTGTCTACTGCTGAACACCTACTGCATGTTAATCTGAGGGGAGCGTTTATGGTGCATATTTTGTCTGTGTGAGTGTATGTATGTATGTTGAAGTAGCTGAAGAAGTAAACTGAAGAAGTATGGAAGACCATACAATGTGTTTATAGGGGATTTGGATTTCTGAAAGGTTTGGTCTCAACTGTTTTCAAATTGGTGGCAAAATATGACAGAAAAAATCTAGAAAGGACAGAATGACACTTTAAATGTCATTCCAGTTTATAAAGGCAGAGGAACATGCATGCAATAATGAGTCAGACAGGACTTCTAACTGTCTTGTGATGGCATTAAATCTTTTAGAGATTATAGTTTTGTTTTACACTTTAGAAATTTCCTTGTTGTTTAAGGTAAAAAAACCGACAATTTATCTTTTTACTTTACTAATACATTCCTGATTTTTAACAGGTTATATGTAAATTTTTTCATGTCTGGAATTTTTGTTTTCTGATGATGTCACCAAGCCCTCTTAATTTAAGCCTCCTTCAACCACCTGTCAAATCATGGTTCATTTATTATCTTCCAATGAACTCTTTTTTGTTTTTTCCGCCCAGACGTTGGCCACATAACAGATGTAAAATGAGTTGCAAACACGGCTTCACGTTGTCTTTAAATCTCTGATTAGTACCCAGTTAAACTTTAGTTTCCCAGAAGCTGCATTTAAAGAACAACAATGTGATTATGAAATCTGGGCTGCATTAATGGCAGAGCTACACGTTTGTATGGATGTTTCTCTTTATAGACATGCTGGTCTTTTGCAATGCAGGTGTCTCTAGTTCCACTGGGTTAAAATGGTCTGCTTGCATATTTACTTTTGGCTTTAGGTGTACAAATAACCTCATTCGTGTTTCATTTGTTCAACCGTGATGTCTCCACTGATTATCAGGTTAGATCGAGAGACGGACATTATTCACTTTGATACAACATCCACTCATTTCATGCGGTCCATGTGTAGTTTTCGTCTATGGCCAGGAGAGGGAGGAAATTGAACATCTTTGCACAAATGATGAAAGTCCAGCCCCTCCCCCCGGCTTTCAAGCGCCGTAGTAAAATCTGTGATTCCGATCCAGATTGATTTACATTGTTACATATGGTATGATAATATAAGAAGATTAAGGGGGATTATTTGGGGGATGTAAGATGTTTTAAAACAGGTTGCTTAGTTTTCTCTGCATGTTCCTGTCTGAGTTGAGACTCATCACTTAAATGATCTTCAGACTGTAGCTTTTAATCCCTTTTCATCTTGTTCTGTAAAATCATATTCCAGACAGACAGAACATCTTTTTGAAAGTGTGTCATCATTCATGAAATATAGATAAAAGTAAAAGACTCACTTCTCTGTTATTTACTTTGTTTCTAATACAAATGCTTAAAATCAAAAGCAGTTGGTTACATAAAACTTTAAAATACAATTAATAAAATCATTGTAATATTTCAGACTATATTTTATTATGTGGGGCATTTTTTCAATGGAGAATTGACTTAATGTGATGATAAGTCTTAATAATGAGGGATATTTTATTATTATTTGAAAATTGTGGAGCTCTGGGCATGAATCAGTTTTGTTAGCTGGCTTCCTTCCTTATAAACAGCAAAAAGAAATAACATTTTCATTTTATCTTATTGGCCTGGAAAGATAATCCCATTGTAGTAGAGATAAAAATCAAATCCAACATTAAGCTTTTGCTTTGAGCCT
>JAZGTK010019682.1:0-11293 GCA_036877625.1 Ambastaia sidthimunki
AGTAACAAAACAGAGGTTGAAAAACAGGCTTAGCACTGGCAAACACGTGTGTTTGTGATTGAATACAGCTGTCATGTGTCTGGGAAAAACCTTTGATTACACTGTTATTAAAACTCTACGAGACAATCACAGACATGTTGATGGTGTAGAGGAGTCATTTTCAGGAGACTGTGCCCCATCTTTGTCTTTATTACTTACTGTGGTTGTTTTAACAAATGTTTCATGCATCATCAGAGAAATGCAAAAGTTGCACTGACCCTAACGCCTATGATGTTCAACCCCGAAACATTATAAATATAACAGAGTTGACACAAAAGAAGCCAATTCTTCTTTTAACCTATAGCTTTATAAAGTAAAATGACTGATAATGAAAAACCGTAACTACCGGAGCACTAAAACAAAATTTGCCACATGATCTGATATTTACTTGTGGTACATCCTGTTGGTGGCTTCATAATCGGGGTTGATAGGATCTTCGTAGCCAATTTCTGCTGCCCGAGATCTTTCTTGATACATGTACGCGCCGCGGACCAGCTTAGCGCCGAAGTACCAGCCCTCCCGACGCGAGAGCTCCACATCCACAGACACATTATCATACGCCTCCTACACACACACACACACACACTTAAGTTAACTTCATCATGTGGTCTATTACAAACTAGACCAACAAAACGAGACAAAATGACTGTCATAAAGACGTTAAAAGCATATAGAAGTTTTGATCACAGTCGTTTGAAAGCAATATAACACTTTAACACTCTGACCCAACAGAATAGATGTTTTTTTCAGTTTGGTCATACTGACTCAGTCTGTTATTGTGATGATCTTTGCTAAATGTGTGACGTAAGTGTCTGAATCACGAATAAAGCATTTAATCCTTCACATTGTGGCCTGATAATACGGTCGTCTAGGCGTGTGTGTGCAGATCACCGGTTTTATAGGTGGATGAGACTTTATGTGAGTGTTTGTTTGTGTTCAATCTCTCAGGTGTGTGTGTGTGACTCACTTTAAGGTAGCACTGGTACGTGTTGAAGATGTTGGGCTTTTCTCTGTTGAAGATCCTCTGCATCTCCAGTGTCAGTCTGCTGATCGCCGGCTGGAAATACGTCTGTTCTGCGTCCACCATCAGCCGCACGCCGTTCTCCACAGCATGCTGAAACACACACACACAATACACACACACACACACAGTTATACAACACCATTCTTCTGTAATTCTGTAAACACTGTTACATAACCAGCTATAGTGCTCAAAGGAAGTTTTCTTTTTCCATAAAGCTGCTTTTATAGACAACAGGATGATAAAAGTAGAGACTGAAACAGAACAAGCAGAAGAAAAGAGCAGCCTGCCAGGAAAGTCAACAGCCTATTAAACAAGTACAAACGAAATGTTTAATTCCCTTTAGTCCAATAAAAAACACAACAAAATACATGAACTCTCATGGTAACGAATAAGTGATATGGTAGATATTTGGATATTCTCTGATTATAATTATAGTTGTTTGGTATAACGAAGATGATATTTCACAATATTCTGATAGACTTTCAGAAAATATAAATGCACTGGATCAATTTGTTTTCAGAAACATCTAGCTTAGCAGTTGTTACAGAAATACAGTTTTTTTCATTAAATGATGTATCTAAATAAGTATTTAATAAGATCAATACAGACCTTAAATATACAAACCTATCATCTCTCATACATATACAGATAATTAAGTATTTTATTGAAACTTTTTCTTGAGTTTAACATGTATGTTTTACATTCTCTCTATCATTTTTTCTCACATTGTGCTCCTCTGTGTGTGTTTTCTGCTTCTGCGAGATAAGATGAGGTTGTAACCTTGACGGCCTGTTTTATACTGTTGAGAAGGTTCTTTGAAAAATGTGCCCCATGCTGGCAAAATGAGTCACAGTAAACAAATTCTCAAAAATGAGTTCGTTAATTCTCAATTAAATTTATTAAAAATTATGTATAATTTGTTGGAATAAGACAAGAATGAGCTACACCTGTCTAAAGCGCCAGTCATCAGGAAGAGAACAGAAAAACAAAGTTTTTTTTGCATTATTATTAGGAACTATTAAAATTCTTTGCTTGGCACAAGTGTGACCACTCCTGGGACAAGTACAGATGTGTAAACACAAAGAGCGAGAACACAAAGTGCTTTTGCATCAGATAGTAAAATGAAGTAAGTTTGTTTGGTTAATGGGTTATCACTCTCCAGGCACTGCAGGGTGGATGGGGGCAAACATTAAATGCCCTCAAACGAGTGAAGAAAAGCCAAAAACTGCCAGTCTCCTGATGTCTGTCGTAGCATTGATGTCAACTGGCAATTTTTGCAACTCTCTGCACTCATGCCCCGTCACAAACAAACATTACAACAAATCGAAGGTCAGTTTTGATTACTCAACCCAATTAAGAGAAACATCTGTGTGTCGTGTACGGTGTGTGTGTGCTGATAGAAACTTGATAGACAGTAACCTGCTATTATTTTCTATAGCAATACATTGTGTTATGATGTACACGATTCTGTTTTACTCTAGTAACACTAACTGTGTCGACAACAGTATTTTATGGTTACACTAACAATAAAGTACTCTGGAGGTACCATGATATTTTTTTAGCTATGCCATGAATACTGATTGATTAACATTTTCATATATCATCATCCTTATTTAAACTCTTTAGGTTCTTAACTCAAGGTGTTTGTTCAATATGGCAAACACTGTAGGTTAACTATGGTGAACTGTTACTATGAAATAAATACAGTGAAGAAGAGAACATGCTGCGTTTTGAAGACAATACCTTGGCCAGAACATCCATCCTCTGTAACATCCTCTTCATCTGTTTCTCCTCTTCATCAGTGAACTTACTCAACAGAGGTTCCAGGTGACCATTCTGTGGAAATCCAACCAGTCTGTGTGAGCTGAACACCATCTGTGTGTATTAACACACGTGTGATTGTAAATGTGTGTCACTGACCTCCAGGTTGGGCACCACAAGCAGGTTGGAGATTTTGGTTCTGTCATTGATGAGACTGTTCCAGTCCAACAGATCGATAGTTCTAGAGGAACCAAAACAGAACCATATGTTCTTCAAAACCAAAGTGTAACAGAATGGAGATCTGCCATCTGTAAACTATTGCAGGAATCGGTTTAAGCCAGACTTAAACCGATAAAACTCAACAAACGAGTTTTACCCAGATGAACCCAGTTTCTCTCCAGTAAACCAGTTCTTGATGTCTGATTGTGCCCCAACTCCCAGTTTAATCAAACTGTCCTGCAGATGAAATGCAGAAGATAAAGGGTTAATCTTGACAACAAAACAAAAATGATAACTTAACAGTATAGAAACATATACTGTTAAGTCTTAAGGTCAACCTGAACTCAAACCAAAACTAACTGTGTCAATAACAGAGACTTTGACTATAAAACTGCAGTTCTTGAAGACACCAAACCTGCAGCTGTTCCAGTCCAAGTTTCTGCTCCAGAATGGCCATCCCGTCCTTCCCTTGATGTGATGCCAACAGGTTGAAGAACCTCCTCCACTTCACCAGCACCTCTGAGAACTGAAGCTTTAGTAGAGAAACAAGATGAACCTCAGAGCTGTGATCTAATGTGATTTATTATGAAATGAGATGAAAGGATCCATAAGAAAGTTTCTTAGGTACCAGAAACTGTGGTCGACCCAGTGCGGTCATCTTGATGGCCGAAAATCCATCAACAGAACTTCCAGCTGAAACACCCAAACAAAAATGATGAGATTTCAGAAGTTTAGAAGATCCTAATACTGGCAAGCGGTGAGAACAATGTTCTGCTCACCAGAAGCTTTAATGCAGTTGATGAAGGTCTCCATGTGATGGTCACACTTGGCCTCGTCTGCGTAGAAGTACGTTCGTGCACTGATGACTCCTCCACGTCGATCTCCAAACTGACGGTGAGCTTGATACTTCTTCTCACGATGATCCATACCTGAATATTGAGTTTAAACAACAATCACATAATCAATGTCTGAAATACAGATTAGAAATTCAATGCAAATATCAGAACTGTCACACCATCTGTCATCATTTGAGAATTAAAGTCTCGTAAAAGTTTTCTAATCAAATTGAAAATGCCTTTCGTAACTCTGTTTACATAAAAAACATTCCTGGTTTCGACTTGATCACAACATTATCCAAAAGCTGTCAGAGAATCTTTTTTACGACACTCAACACACGGAATGTACGGATGTCATCAGAACAAGATCTGACACGATGAAAGATTCAAATAGTATCACAATTATAAGGTCAACTAGAAACACAACAACTTCAAAACTGGATATCGATAATGCTGACGTTGATTTTTATAACACCTTGTAGAGAAAAGTTATTTTGGTCTAAGATACAGAATATCCAACACATGAGCTTGCATAGTTAAATTCAGCCCCTTCACCAGCAGAACCCACAGTTAAACCAGCCTCAACCAGTCTGAGCAAGTGACACAGCTAACACACACCACACACACACACACAGACATGAATCTATTTTAGCCTCAAACACACATCATTCCTGCTCGCAACAGCACGATCCCAAAGGCAAAGCATGTTCACGTGTCAAAAACCCCAAGCAGATGAAACCCGACTAACTCCCGACACCTGTCCAGCTTAACGCCTGTTAACACCATAAAAGTTCAATTCAAAGCACTGTACTCTCAGGGTCCCGAGGGGCATTAATGATGGTTTCCACTGAAAACAAAACAAACAATTCTTTTCAACAGAATGATCACAATCAACTTAAATATATTACTATAACAAATGTGAATTAAAAGGGAAAAAAACAAGCAACCACAAAATGTGAATTTTAAATTAAATGTTTGTTTTCAAGTTACATTTTAATTCTTGACACAAAAGTGACCCAAAGATTTAGTACTTTTCATGTAGTATTTTTATATTTTATTACTTGATTCTCTCAAATAACTAACCAGTCAGGGCTGATCTTCAAAACGTATTACATTTCAAAAAGTACAATGATTTCAAAAAGTACAATCAACAAACTCACAGGGTTGATTTACAGAGAGCACATGTTGTGCTTTAAATGAATGTGTTTGGCAAAATGGATGATTGAACTGCATAAATGATTTATAACACTTACCATGATTTTCTTTCTCAGCTTCAGATATGCACGAACTGAAAAACAGATTAAAAAATTAGGTCACTCTCAAACTCAAACCAGCAGTTCACACTGGAGCTGCTGTTAAATCTAATTCAAGAGGTGATAAATTCATGTTGAGTCATTAAACCAAACACACAAACACACACACTCACAGACACACACTCACACAGACACACACTCACACAGACACACACTCACACAGAGCCTGTGACTGGCAACCAAATGACACAATGTTCAGTATTCCGCTCAGATCTACATACACCAGCACAGGTCACATGCAACATCATATTGCAACATAAGTTTTGGCCAACAGACAAAGTTCAACAAATAAATCATAGATTAGACTGACTGAATAGTCTAAAAATTCAGTTTCATATGAAACTGCTCAGAGTTTAGCATGTGAATGACTTTAGCGTGAAAGGTATTCGACCTGACCTCCGAGACCTTTAAACAACATGTTTGGCTGGAAGCGTGAACTACTGCAGTGTGTTTAGACGGGGATGTGTACTAATGCAAAATCTGACTCAACTGTGCACACTAAGAGACGACCTCTTTACTTTTAGTGATCACTGTATGAACTATTCCAAAACTTAAAATACTGCTGTCACCAAACCGAGATGCTACTTTACATGTCCTTAGCACAAACACAACATGATAAGTTACATGGTGAAGTTTAACATAATAATATACATCTAATATATGAGGTATATATATACAATATATGAAGTAATTATATAATATATTAGCCTAGTTTCAAAAATACAAAAAGAGTTATTTTTACTTCTGAATAGGAACAATAATGAGGAAACACAAATTTTGGTGTAAATGTGGAAATTATTGCCATCAAGCAATTGACTTTTACTGCCACAGCACCTGTTTTGATGCTAGTTTTATTGTTCTGTTATGTATAGTTACGCATCATCTAGTATACAGTATATACAGTATATCTGTTCTGTATAGTTTATATAGCTCTCAGTAATAGTAATGTTTCTCAGTATGCCAATGACTTCCTCAGGAACCACAGTAAACCACACTGGCTGTTAGCGTGTTAGAGGTTAGCATTACTTCCGTGCCATTTAGCATGTGATCAGTCTTTGTTTTGACTGTGTTTACACCATATGTTTGTCACATGAACACTGATGTTGCTATTGGCTGAACTTCTGCCAGCAGTTTGCATGAATTTGTGTCACCAAAAAAGCCACAGTGGCATTATGTTCTACCAAACAGGCGAGGTCTCATCTTCCCCAAAACACATTATGTAACACTCGCACGACGCCTAAAGCAAAGTCAGTCTGTTCCTACTCGACAAACTGGTCTGTTCATTCCAACACAATGAGAGCCATTATCAGGGGGAGCTGAATGCATTGAGGTTGCCCTTTAACATCCCAAACAAGCTGTTTGTGTATTTAACAGCTCAGGAAATAGTCTAAAAAAAGACTCAAAGTATTTAAAAGACAGATCAAGTGACTGTTATGGCGCTTCTAACTGCGCAACAGAGATCAAGTCAGTTTGTTGCAGTTACCCCTCGCTCAACCTCACGTGACTGAATTCTGGTAGGGAGGAGAATAAACAGTGGGCCTTGGCCAAAACCGACCAATGAGGGAGAATGTAATCTGAAACTTTCCACTCGTGCTGCCAAAAACTTAACAAGGCTTTGATGATAGTTGCAAGTTAAACTCAGGCTGTAACGCAATATATGTAGTTTTATATCAGTTTGTAAATCTTTTAAGAGACAGATTTAGCATGTAAAGCACCATATGAACGATTTTATAAAATACACACTCTAAATAAAGGTATTTTTTTAAGATTGTTTCATTTTTAGTGTGACATTATCTTGTATCCGTTTATGAATGAAAAACAGGAATGGAAACCAAACCTCAAACTTACTCCATTTCTTTCTTCTCAGCCTCCTCCTGGGTCAGATCCTCCTCCACACTGTAGTCCAGAACCGAGCCGACCCCGAACGCCTGGTTCTTCTCAATCAGGGGCTTGATGGAGTTCTGATCCTCACCTGCCACAAACTGCCCGTAGAAGGTCATTTTCATCAGTTTCTCAAAAAGCCGTTGGCCAAGAAGTTTCCTACTGAGATCCATCAGCTGTAGACAAAGAGAGTGAAAACTTTAATGCACCATATAATTGTAGCAAATCAGGATTTCTGAAGAATCAAAAATTAAAGTCACAAAAAAGATGACCACCCCCCCACCCCCCAACACACACAAAAAACACACCACACACACAGGAAACTTAAAACCACCAGGGCACAAAATGTTCAGAGCATACACACACACAGTTTTACTAAAACACACATTTAAACAAATATACTCACTCTAACTTTTAGGTTCACTTATTAACATCACCTCCTATAACTCACCTCCTTATTTTTATCCACCAGGATGTCAAAGGTACAGAGTTTAAACACCAGCATGCTTCTGATCAGCTCCAGGGTGTTTTTGCTCTTGTACGCTTCTTGCGTGTTATCGAAGTCGATGGAGATGTTTGGCTGGCGGCTGGTGTGCGCTTTGGATCCGCTGATGAGATCTCCATCGCAGGGCTTCTCCACCACAGCGCAGGATGAGTTCAGCTGCGCGTCTTCTGCCTTCAGCGGTTTGCGCTGCGTGGATGCGACCGAGGAGCGCAATCTGCTTCCAAACAACTTATCCGGCTTTACTCTGACCAATGCCGGCATAACTTTGGAGTAAGGCATTATTGGAGAGGTGGGATAAAGTCCGGCTTGCTAACAAAAGTGAAAGAATGGCTCTTCTTGCGCAGCACGCTTCTAGATAAATGAAATGGACACGCCCTCGAGCTGGAGGGTCACGAAAGCGCGTTTAAAAGAATGCAAATTATTTCAGCGCTCTGAGGGCTGATTGGCCCCTGCGCCGTGACGTACACACCGGCTCCTATTACGTCACTGCACACGCTAAAGTACAAGTATGGAGAGATGGATGGATTTACTTTGTGGACCACATTTAAGCTATAATCTGTCTGTTTCTATCAGTCTGCCTACCCAAAAATCAATAATATTGGCATAAGAAATCCTATTACTATATATTTGTTCACTAGATTTAATATTTTGTAGAATGGACAAACTGGATTTTATAGGATTATGGCTGTAAAAGACATTTTAATAGCTCATTCAGTAGTTTGGTCCATTTTTACTTTTGCTAACTGGCTTCTTAAAGCAACTGTTTTTTAGATTTAGATCTCCATTCATTGCTTGTTACTGGAGTTCATCTGCTTAAATCTTCATGTGACTGCTGCTGCATTCCAAAAGACAGAAGGATAAACCTCCATTTTTAGCCAATCAGGCTGTGGGCCTTGGCCAAAACTGACCAATGAGGGAGAATGTAAGGAGAGACTGTTTCCACTTGTGCAGCCAAACAAGTGACAAGGTTCTAATATAACTTGCAAGTTTAACCTCAGGCTGAAATGTAATAAAAATAAACTTTTGTAACAATTTGAAAAGTATTTTATAGGAATATATAGGAGTCCTATAAGCAACTATGTCATCAGTCTGGCCATGAATGTCCTTTTCCAATAACAGTTTTGAAATATTAAGAATATCCAACTGGCTTTTTAGGATGACTGTGTATGACTCAGTATTTTGTGATGGTAGTAAACAATACTGAAGGGAGTCTTGTGACTATAAAGGTGAATGATTTTACAATAAAATTCTGTAAAAGTCTGTCTGTAAGTTGTGAATGAATATAAATGTTTATATGCATCATAAACATGTGTAACATGTCCGATTTGTATAGTTCATCTGCCTTTCCCGTTTTATTTTGTTATTGTCCATTTTATGCTGATTTCCTAAAAGTAATATGTTAGTGTTTTGAGCCACTAAATTTCAAAAAACCCCAACACCGAAGCCCCACTAATCAGTTACCAAGCCAGTGACTCATGAGATATTGAACACTGTGTTAGCGGCTAAAACAATGTCTTTCTAAACTTTTATTTCTGGGTGGAGACTGGGAATGACTCATTGGATTGATTATTGAGTTTTCACAGAATTCCTAAGTCATCCCATCCTCCTCTTTTGAAACAAAACAAAAAACTAGAGAATATATATCCCTTAACCTTTTGTTCAGCAAACTGGTTGTGTTTTTCCAATACATTATTTCACGTTACACACATTTTTGCTTTAACTTAATGCTTTTAGCATAAAAAATTGATAGATGCGTTTGGTTACCAAGTGACTCACTAAGTTTCACTTCACTCAACCAGCTCAGCATTTGTGTGTAGCCAAATTAGCAGAATAGTTCTTGAAACAATGCAAACCTTCTCTCTGAAAATAGGTGTTGGTTCATGTTCTTTTGGGCAGTGTAATAAAACAACAATGAATGTGCTGGTTTAGCATGTTTTACAGTACGCCTTAAGCACATAAAAGATACTTATCATTCCTCATAACTCAGACACAGTATACTGTGAGGAGCTTTGTTATTAGCACTGTCAATGTCTACAGATGAGACTGACTGACAATTAAACGAGCTGGGACACATGGGAACAAAGTTTATGGTCATTACATTATAAAGTGCTCTAGGGACCCCAGGTGGGGGTCGCTGTCTGTGACATCACTCCTAACACTTACTGACACGTTTAAAGCATTTTAAAAATAACAAATCTTTAAATTTTTTATCAATATTTAATTTGATGTATCAGTAATAAATGACAATTCAGTGATGCATTAATGTAATTCTCTGTTTCCCTCTTTCTTAACAGAAAATGATTAATATCATTTATATAGAATGTTTCGAAATAGTTAAATTATAAACGTTTAATGATACTCTCTATTCACACGCTGCATCGATTCTGATGCGTCAATGCTGCCCTCTACTGGTAAAAAGAGAGCTATACCGTACCCATAGTGTTCTGTCGCTCAATAGGTTATTTTAATGTTAGCAGCGCAAAGATGGTGGGTTCGATTCCCAGGGAACACATATACTGATAATCTGTAAACCTTGAATGTACTTATGCATGTACAAAATGCACAAATGTAAGAATATTACAGTGTACCATATTAGCTAGGTAGAAAGGGCATTTGATATATTGGTTAAAGTACCATAAGAGCCACTGCCATTTAAATGCCAAAAAAACAACCAAAGTACTTAGACACTAAAAAATAACAGCAGGACCACCCCATCTTGAACTTTATAGGAAGCAAGAACCTTCAACCAAATTAATTTACTAATACTAGTACAACCGCATCTGCAATTCATTCGTTTAACTCTATACATAGAAAAAACAAGATTCTAAATAAGTTGTAGGTCATTGGGTTTATTCACACAGAATTAAGTTAAGAACACATTTATAAATCATGTAGAATGTGACATATTGCACATTAATCGGTGGTCAGGTGACATGTTATCAGTATTTGGAAATCCTAGACAGTTTTTGTATATGTGCCCAGACCAATCCAGCCAGAAGATGGAACAATCGCTGTAGGACACAGCAAAACCAGCAGATGATCCAGTGGGGTCACAGCAGGAAATAGGATGATGGTTGGAGCTAAGGAATAATCTGTCATCTGCACCAAAGCCAATATTTATTCTTCATCCTTCTGCTCGTAATTGTGTTTGATGTGTTTCCAAAGTTTCTAAAGAAAAAATAAAAACAAACTGTCAGGACACACCACAAAACATTTTCCCAAAATTAATAATCTGGGAATAAAAGTGAATACTTATTGGTGTGATGCTTAATATCACATTCATAAAGTGATGTATCCTTTGACCCCAAAATGTTTTTTTGTTTTGCTTTATTCGAATGAGAAAATCTCATCCAAATTGTAGTACAAACGTTATGGCAACATTAGATGTTATTTGGTTATATATCAATTACATTTTATCTTTCTAATGTATTATGCATTATGCAACCTTATTAAATCTTGTCTGTAACATTTGTTGATAACAGGAAGGTGTTGCATATCTTTTCATTGTTGTTATACTCAAACAAGTTATTTTTATTATGCATGTAAACGTTGAGTTATAGTTAGCTAGCAGGCTAAATCAAGGTCAGCCTATCGGTGGGTCATCAGCAAAACTTCGACAAAATGTAACTCACCCCCCGATTTATGTTCTCAAATACCGCATCCCCAGCCTGGTCAAACACCCTCTCGAAGACAACAGCTCCCACCATGATGGTTA
>JAZGTK010019683.1:0-11292 GCA_036877625.1 Ambastaia sidthimunki
CACATGTAATTAGAATAAATTTGTTTTATTCATATAAATGCATGATGCTGCCTGATTTTTTTACTCAAGTTTTCCCTTCCGTTGTTCTCATGTTTCTTTCACAAAACCAATAAAAATCAATATTGAAAAAAAAAAGAAAGGCGCTCTTGAAGGAACTCACACTGGTGTCGCTCACACCATGTCGCAAAGAGCTGCCACTTCAGGACTGCTGGGAGCAAGTTATCAGGGGAAATGCATACAGATGCAGCCTCGGCCACATCTGTACCATGGCATCCAGCTCCAAGACTGAACCAGAGGTGACAGTGGGTTGACTCCTCGGAGGTAAACACATCCACTTTCGCTTGGCCATATCTCTCTCAAATGGACTCCACCACTTATAGATGGAGCCACCATCAAGGACTCCACACGTGCAGGTGACGATTGTGCCCACATCGTAGTGGAGTTCCAAGACACCTTAAGAAAGGTAGTTCTATGAACAGGAGAAAGCATACTTTTCTTGGGATTAAGCCTGAGCCCTAAGCACCTCATAAGAGCCAACACGACATCTTGATGCTGTGCCACCAACTCCTGCGAGCTGGCCATGACCAGTCAGTCATCTATGTAGTTCAGTCCGTGGGTGCCCTGGAGTCACAAAGGAGCCAGGGCCGCATCCATGTATTTCGTAAAGGTGTGGGGCAATAAAGCTAGGTCGAAAGGAAGCACTCGATACTGGTATGCTTCGCCCTCGAAAGCAAACCTGAGAGACTTCCTGTGTTCCTCCCCAGTCCCCTTTGATCTTTGAGGGGGAGCCCGAGCAGCCACGCTGACCTTCTGCTGCTGCCTATAGGTAGCAACAACCTTTTTCTCCCCTCTCTCAACAGGAATCCACTCGAGCACTGAAGTATTGTATGCTAGGAAAATTGTATCTATGTACGGCTATGCGTATTGTCATCTTGTGATTTATCGCTTCTTTTGTTTTCCTTACAATGTAAGTCGCTTTGGACAAAAGCGTCTGCCAAATGCCTAAATGTAAAGGTAGATATGGTTACCCATACCTGAAATGTGACCTCTGCATTTAACCCATCACAAGTGAGGAGTGAACACACACTGCAAGTCGTGAGCACACACACACCCTGAGCAGTGGGCAGTAATGGGGGTTAGTGGAGTAATGGGGGTTAGGTGTTTTGCTCAAGGACACTTCAGTTGCTACCTGCCGGCGCTGGAATCGAACCGGCAACCTACTGATTACAAGCCTGACTCACTAACCAGTAGACCACAACTGCCCCTGTTGTCCATCTGTGCTGTCGTTTATCTGGCTACTTATAGCTCAGCCTCTCGACAGCACGAGTAACAACCTCAACCAGCTCCTCAAATGCATCCGAAAGAGGAAGCTGGTCTGCCTCAGCACCCATCTGGGTGCTAGTTGTCAGATCATCATCCACAGCTGCTAGCATGAGCTCATCATCCAGCAAGAAAGATACCGCAGCAAAGGCTTCTGACACTGGTGTGCGCTCATCCGATTTCGCAGAGAGCGTGAGAGAAAATGCGGAGCCTGTCCCTCACTGTTCTTCCACCAAATCGAGCTGTGAGCAACGCGAGTAAAGCCTCTGCTCTGCTTCGGCAGATACACATAAGATGTGCGTCACCCGCCGTAATAATCGTGGACATTGTGCCTGGCTACATGCTAGACATACAGGCTTTCTGAAGACAAAAAGCTGATGACGTTTTTTAAATAGGCGTGGTTTTACACATGTTCAGGCTTAGGCACGCCTGAAGCACGTTCTCCCCATAGCGTCAAGCTTGACGCAGCGTCTCGTTCCCTGTCTCAGGGAACCGGATTACATATGTAACCTAAGACGTTTTTCAATGTTTTTTTAGTTTTCTTAAATGTTTAAGGCATGGTCATTGGCTGTTTTGTTGCTATGTTGGTGTAACATCACGCCATGCCCCGTCTCACCAGCAGAGAGAGCCCTCGCCAGAATACTAACTGTTTACGCCCTCTGCTGCTTCTGCTTTCATTTCCTGTTTGGTGGACTATTTAAAAAGTGTGCTCACATGAGTACATTGCAAAGTATTGCCAGTTTACCTGCCTTACCAAGCATTTATATCTTGTGTGATTACCACTTGTCTGATATTGTCTGATCACTCATTTGGATTGTCTTTTCGTATTTTAAACCCTTGCCTGTTTTCATGTTTTTGATTCTGCCTGTCGTTTGGATTTGTCTTATAAACATCTGCATATGGATTCTAAAAAAACGTCTGGGTTACCATCCTTACACAAGGGTCAAAAATACGAAAAGACAATCCAACCAGGCAAACAAATCAAAAGGGTAATCCAAAATCAGCAAACAAGTAATCAGGCAATATCAGACACGTGGTCATCAAACAAGATATAAAGGGCTCCCTCTGCTGGCGAGGCGGGGCATGGTGTGACGTTACAGCTGGCTTCTTGTCAATTTGTAATATGTGAGCAGAATGTAAGAACTGTTCCAAGTACTTTTGGGAGTACTTTAAGATGCGAAGGAACAAATACAGTAAGGAGGACTGGATACAGAACAAATGGAATGGACGTACAATTCCACATTTCATGCAAAATGATGCCTCCAGTTGTGGTGTTTTTGTCATTAAGGTAAATAGATTTAAGAGAGATACCTGATTTAAAATTGGGGAAAAAACTGAAGTTAAAAAAACTACAATAAAAAAAATAGAAAACTAGGTTTTTAATTCCAGTGATTGTAGGTATCCACAGCAAAGGGTAATACATACATATCTGTTCTTGACAATCAGATGGCTTCAGAGATTGTGGAGAAATTCCCTGCTATCCCAGGTAACATCAAGTTCAAGAAGCTTCTCGAAGTTCAAGAAAAGTCAAAGTGGAGTTTATTGTCTTTTCCGCCATATACAACGTACACAGATAAACGAAACAACGTTTCTCCAGGAACAAGGTGCTGAATACAACACAGAACAACACAAACTAAAATGTCAATACAAAAACTAGAATGTACAAGGTATATACACAAAACTATACACAAACACAAGGCATATACACAAACAGACAGCACAAGACAGTAACACAGACCAGCATACAGTTTTATACAAAAGTGATTGCAGTGATTTTTACAGTTCTATACAAAAAGTGAATGCAGTGATTTAAGTAATGGCAGTGCAAGTAATGAAGTAATGACAGTGCAAACATTAAAAATAATAAAAATAGTGCAATGGTAGTGGTGTAATGTACAATAAGTTATTTTGTGTTTAGGAGCCTGATGGCATGGGGGAAAAAACTGTTGCAAAATCTGGTTGTGAGGGACCGAATGCTTCGATACTGTTTACCAGATGGTAGGAGGATGAAAAGTGTGTGTGAGGGGTGTGTGGGGTCATCCACAATTCTGGTAGCTTTGCAGATGCAGCGTGAGGTGTAAATGTCTGTGATAGAGGGAAGAGAGACCCAGATGATCTTTTCAGCTGTTCTCACTATCCGCTGCATGGTCTTGCGGTCCGAGATGGTGCAATTCCCAAACCAGGCAGTGATGCAGCTGCTCAGGATGCTCTCGATTGTCACTTTGTAGAACACTGTGAGGATGGTGGGTGGAAGATGTGCTTTTCTCAGCCTTCTCAGAAAATACAGGCGCTGCTGGGCTCGTTTTGCTGTGGAACTGGTGTTGAGCGACCAGGTGAGGTTTTCCGTCAGGTGAACGCCAAGAAACTTGGTGCTCTTTACGATCTCCACAGGGGAGCCGCCAATGTTCAATGGAGAGTGGTCTCTCTGTGCCCTTTTGAAGTCAACGACCATCTCTTTAGTTTTGTCCACATTCAGAGACAGGTTGTTGGCTTTACACCAGTCCGTTAGCTGTTTCACCTCCTCTCTGTATGCTGACTCGTTGTTTTTGCTAATGAGACCCACCACGGTCATGTCATTGGCGAACTTAATGATGTGGTTCGAGCTGTGCATTGCTACACAGTCGTGAGTCAGCAGAGTGAACAGCAATGGACTGAGCACACAGCCCTGAGGGGCCCCAGTGCTCAGTGTGGTGGTGCTGAAGGTGCTGTTCCCGATCCGGACTGACTGAGGTCTCCCAGTCAGGAAGTCCAGGACCCAGTTGCAGAGGGAGGTGTTCAGGCCCGGCAGGTTCAGCTTTTCAGTCAGGTGCTGAGAGATGATGGTGTTGAATACTGAACTGAAGTCTATGAACAGCATTCGAACATACAGTATGTGTTTTTATTGTCCAGGTGGGTGAGGGCCAGATGGAGGGTGGTGTTTATGGTGTCGTCTGTTGAGTGGTTGGGGCAGTAAGCGAATTGCAGGGGGTCTAGTGAGGGGGGCAGCAGGGTCTTAATGTGCCTCAAGACGAGCCTCTCAAAGCACTTCATGATGACAGGTGTAAGTGCAACGGGACGGTAGTCATTGAGGCAGGATATGGAGACTTCTTTGGCATGGGGACGATGGTGGTGGCCTTGAAGCACGTTGGAACTACGGTGCTGCTCAGAGAGATGGTAAAGATGTCTGTGAAAACATCTGCCAGTTGGTCTGCACATCCTCTGAGCACCCTACCAGGAATGTTGTCTGGTCCAGCAGCCTTTCGCGGGTTAGCTCTGTACAGAGTCTTCCTTACATCGACCGTGGTTAGACACAGCACCTGGTTGTTGGGGGGAGGGGTGGTCTTCCTCGCTGTTACACCGTTTTGTGCTTCTAACCAAGTGTTGAAGTCGTTCAGTGCATCTGAAAAGGAGGCATCACTGTCACAGGCAGGTGGTGTTGACCTGTAGTTGGTAATGGCCTGGATGCCCTGCCACATGCACTGCGTGTCTCTGTTGGTTGTGAAGTGGCTGTGGATTCTCTGAGCACATGCACGCTTTGCCTCTCTGATGGCCCGGGGCAGTTTGGCCCTCGCTGTTCTTAGGGCCGCTTGGTTGCCTGCCCTGAAGGCGGAGTCTCGGGTCCTCAGTAGTGCATGCACCTCTGCACCTCTGCAGTCATCAATGGCTTCTGGTTGGAGCATGTGGTGATGGTCTTGAGGGTGGTGACGTCATCAATGCACTTGCTGATATAGCTGTTCACTGATGTCACATATTCCTCCAAGTTAGTGGAGTCGCCGTCAGTTGCTGCTTCCTGCTGCTTCCTGACTGACATATGCCAGTCAGTGTGTTCAAAGCAGTCCTGAAGAGCAGAGATGGCTCCTGATGGCCAGGTTTTCACCTGCTTCAGAACCGGTTTCGATCGTCTGACGAGCAGTCTGTATGCTGGAATTAGCATAACAGAGATGTGGTAGCCGAGGTGGGGGTGGGGCTCCGCCCGGTACGCACCGGGGATATTTGTGTACACAAGATCCAGCATGTTTTGCCCCCTTGTTGCAAAGTGCACATGCTAATGGAATTTAGCAAAATCTCACTGCCTTGAGATTTGCATGATTGAAATCTCCAGCAACAATGAACAGTCCATCGGGGTTAGAGTTTTGCAGTTCGCTAATAGCCCCATACAGTTCGCAGAGCGCATCACCGGCGTTTGCGCTGGGTGGAATTTAAACACCGATAATGAGCATTATAGTAAATTCCTGTGGTAAATAAAAATGTCTGATAAAAAAAAAATATCTAACTGTCACAAACTCCAACAGTGATAAGCAGTAACTAGAAACTAGCACTGAGTTCTTGCACCATTCCGTGTTGATGTAAACACACAAACCACCGCCGCGAGCCTTACCGCACAGCACTGTGTTTCTGTCGGCACGAAACGTAGTTAGCCTGTCTAGCTGAATGGCGGTGTCCATGTCTCAGTGAAAACAAAGACGCAGCAGTCTCTAAACTGTTGATGAAGTTGTCATTACAACTATACTACAACAGTACCATATAACAATACAATACGCCACAGGACTGATACATAAAATATAGCGCCGACTAAGGTGGAGTTTATGGCATTGTGCAAGAGAAGGGTATGATAGCTATAAACAATGTATAGATAAAGTGGCTGTGCATTTATAAAAGTGGCATAAAGTGACAAGTGCATACCTGTATTGTCGGTAAACATTAGCAGCAGAAGTTGGTGTAAACATTTAGCAGCAGAAGTTAATATAACCGTGTGTATTTGTATAGTGAACATAGTTTGTGGGTGAGAATTGAGTTCAGTTATTGTTAAGAAACCTGATGGCTTGTGGATAGAAGCTGTTTGACAGTTTGGTAGTGTGGGCCCGAATGTTTCTGTACCTTTTTCCGGATGGCAGGAGGGTGAACAGTGTGTGTGAAGGGTGTGTGGGGTCAGCCACAATACTGGTGGCTTTACGGATGCTGCATGTGGTGTAAATGTCACTGATAAAGGGTAAAAAAGACACCGATGATCTTTTCATCTGTCCTCAATATCCGCTGAAGGGTCTTACGGCCCGCGGCGGTGCAGTTCCCAAACCAGAAAGTGATACAGCTGCTCAGGATGCTCTCAACAGTCCCTCTGTAAAACATGGTGAGGATGGGGGGAGAGAGATGGGCTTTAGTCTTCGTAGAAAGTAGAGGCACTGCTGGGTTTTCCTGCTGATGGTGCTGGTGTTGAGAGATCAGGGGAAGTTCTCCTCCAGATGAATACCAAGGAATTTGGTGCTCTTGACAATCTCCACGGAGGAGCCATCGATGTCCAGTGGAGAATGGTCACTCTGTGCTCTTCTGAAGTTAACAACCATCTCTTTAGTTTTGTCAATGTTCAGAAACAGGTTGTGGCTTTACAACAGGCAGTTAGCTGTTGCACCTTCTCTTTGTATGCTGACTCGTCATTCTTGCTGATGAGACCCACCACGGTCGTGTCATCTGCGAACTTGAGGATGTGATTCGAGCTGTGCATTGCTACACAGTCATAAGTCAGCAGTGTGAACAGCAGCGGCATCAATCAATATTGTGAGGAACAATGCAAGGATTTGAGAATTATGCACAGAAATGGCTACATTCATCCTTCAGTCATCAGGTACAAAATATAGTAATTTGGCATTATTAAATGCAATTAATTAATTAATTATTAGATTAGATTTAACTTTATTGTCATTATGCAGAGTACAAGTACAGAGATAATGAAATGCAGTTAGCATCTAACCAGAAGTGCAAAAATATAATGTTATTTATACAGTTAAGTGCAGGAGAACTGCAGCATAGTAAAGCTATGACATACAAGTCCAATGGAGTTGTAATATACAATATTATACAGAATATGAACAGAATATGAATAGAGAGTGCAACGTGTAGTATTATATGTATAGTGTAAACAGCAGCAACATGTGTACAGAAAAAAAATAGAGTGCAAGTAAAGGGTTATATGTACAGTATGAACAGGAGCAAGATATAAACAGAATATAAATAGAAAGTGCGGCAGCATAAGTACAGTGGTAATGAAAAGTGTCAGTAGTAATAAACAGTGGTGGTATAACAGATGGATATATGTATATAATGACATAACATTGTTAGACAAAGTGCAGTCTGGGCAAAATATGTATTTGCAGGATATGTAGTGACAAGTATTTGTCAGTTACGGTTACCCATAACCGAAATGTGACCTCTGCATTTAACCCATCCTTAGTGAGGAGTGAACACACACTGCAAGTCGTGAACACACACACACCCGGAGCAGTGGGCAGCAATCACTGCGGCACTCTGGGAGCAATCAGGGGTTAGGTGCCTTGCTCAAGGGCACTTCAGTTGCTACCTGCCGGCGCTGGAATTGAACCAGCAACCTACTGATTACAAGCCCAACTCCTTAACTGGTAGACCACAACTGCCCCAGTCGTGACATAACATTGTTAGACAATGTGCAGACTGTACAAAATAAGTAGTGCAATACAAAAACAATACCAAAAGTATGTGGTGCAGTAACACATCCTTGGACTAGATTACTGAGCATTGTAAAGTAGAAGAGTGCAGGTGCAGTTATGTAGATGGTTGAGAGTTCAGTAGGGACACAGCCTCGGGGAAGAAGCTCTTCCTGAGCCTGCTAGTGTGAGAGAGTAGGCTCCTGTAATGCCTGACAGATGGGAGGAGGGAAAAAAGTCCATGGTTAGGGTGGGAGGCATCCTTGATGATGTTTCTTGCCCTATTCACACAGCGGTTGAGATATATGGTCCAAATGGAAGGGGGATATTATCAGACTGGGGTATGTTAGTCAGAAAGTCAAGAGTCCAGTTACAAAGGGATGTGCTGATTCCAAGCTGGCTAAAGTCAATAAACAGCAATCTGGCATGTGTATTGTGACTGTCCAAGTGAGTTAGGGCAGAGTGGAGTGCTGTAGAGATGGCATCCTCTGTTGACCTATTGATAGGTCAACAGTAAATAATAATGATGTATTAATAAATTTTTTTTATTAATTATTATTAATAAAAATAAAAAACATTCATCCCTTTGGAGTTATACTGAGAATAATTTGGAGCAAGGAAAGACTTAATGAAGTTAACCTAACCAGCTAAAGTTGTTGAAATTACAGTATTCAAAAATTATACTAAGGTATTTATTTCAAAATGTTAATAAATATTCCAAAGGAAATATGTTTATAGAGCATATTTCAAACTATATTGTACATAGATAAGGCAATGTCCCCTATCAAAGAGATCTCAAAAAAACTATTAGTAGGATGTTTTCTCTTGAAGAATGCTGTTTAAATCGTTACTATTTAACTGTTGCTCTTTTTGCTTTTGTTGATAGTTATAAACTTTAAAATTATATTTTCTTGTATTAGAGACACTGAAGGATGTTTGTACATGTTGTGGATTGGTCAGCTTGCTATCAGCAGGAAAAGAAGATACTGAGTGAGTCAGTTTTAAACAGAGGTTTTTGTAATCATAAATGTCTTTACGGTCCTAATGTTGTGTCTTTGTATTCTTTACAGCCAAGGTTTATTTAAATAAGGCCAATACTTTACAATTTAAAAAAGAAACTATATAAATAAAGTAACAACACTTTTCTACTTGTTCTTGTATTCTTTTGGTTAGTATTCATGTTAATGTTGTAAACTTTTTAAAATAATAAGCATTTACATACAGTATGTGTGTGTGTGTTGTGTGCAAAATGAGTAGGTCATATCCAAAACATTCATAATCCTCCTGGTTCAGTTAGACTGACAGACCTTGTGACTTTAAGGAGGAATTACTTAAAAATGATACAGTAGAATTAATTGATCTTTATTGTGAGGAGTTGTAATGGAGACTCACTTTATTCGTTAGTAAGACAGGCAGAGTTCAACACCAGCAACAGGAACAATATGGGCAAGACAAAGGCGTAACCGTAACCAAGCAAGGGTCAGGGCAGGCAGCAAACAAAGGGAGTAGTCCAGGGGCCCGTTTCAGAAAGGTGGTTCAACCAACTCTGAGTTTAAACTTCAGCTCTGAGTTGACTTACTCTGAGTTGGGAAACTCAGAGTTTTTGGTTTCAGAACAGCTGAAATTAGTTGGTTCAATCAACTCTAAGTAGGTTGACTCAGAGTTAACCGCATGCACCACGACTATGAAAAGCCATGATGAATAGAGCGCAGATATTACGATTCACCATGGCAACAGCACCCGGGAAAAAAAAGGCAGCGGCTATTTGTAGTGTAAAATACTGTTTGCAGTGTAAAATGCTATTTACACCAAGTGTTAATAAAAGGTAGATGCTATTTATACTACTTTAAATATATATTTAAATATATTTAAATATTTATAATACTTTAAATTTTTTAGGTAGATGCAGGATTTTCTGCTATTTATACTACTTATTGCAAATAGTGGCAATTATCTGCACCTCAGTATTGTACTACATTATAAAACAGTTTACAATAATAACATTGCGTGCAAATGATAGTTTAAATTCAAATTATTAAATAGATGCTACCTTTTCAGGACAATATAAACCTTCCCTACATCTACCCTAACCACACCCGATACTTTCTTTCGATTATGACCTTAATTTTCATTAAAAATAAATGCCTTTCCGATGTGATGACATTTGAAAAGGGAGGGAAAAAAAGCTCAGCTAAAAGAGGATTTGAACTTGGGTCAACCGCATCAAAGAATGTCTGCGATACACGCCTTACCAGCTACGCTACTAGAGTACACTGTAAAAAGTCATTCTGTGGGTTTGTAGATTTCATTAAATGTAATATGTAAACTTTATTCAACAAAATTAATTTCTTGTTTTTTATTTATTTTTTAAATTAAAATTAACTAAAAACGACTGAAATAAAATCTAATCAATTCTGTTGTTAAGTATTTAGTTATTCTTTTTGAAAAATTCCAAATGAATGAACATGATGAAAATTAGTTGTTTTCAATATACAAGCGTTCATGAGCACGAGACACGCATGCGCTGGAGTTTCCCTCTGATATCTTGGAGGCGAAGCAGATCGCTGCTGTTTTTCAATCAATTTCACAAAGGTAAGGAATGTTATTTAATTTTAAATTGTCTATTTTATGTAATGTAGGCGTCATTTAAAAATTACTAGTGGCCCGGCTAAGCTGCTCTGTTCATGTAATGTTAACGTTATCTTAACTAATGGAGAACGGCTGCAGTCAGTACACATACACACATCTAATATAGTGTATATAAATATATTTATACGAATTTTTATTTTGTGGCCTAACACCGTGTCTACACCGGACGCGACATTTGCCGCGCCGCAACAGCTGAAGTCTGTCTACACTGGATGCGACAAAGCGAACGTTGAAAATCTGCGCCGCTCGCGTCCGCTGTAGACTTGGTAAAATGTTATATTCCACGTCACGTATTGGCTCCGTGTCTTTGAACTAGGGTGTTGCTCATAAAGTGTTAGAAATCGTGTTTTACACCGATTAATGACTGAACTGGTTAAAATGTGAAATGTACTCATGTGTCTTTTTTTCAATAGGTGCAATGAAATGGAGCTGTAAAGTCTGCAAATATACGGAACGACAAGGGGGTGTGACATTATACGACATTACAGACTACAACACTGGTCGTTTGGATCATCGGTAGCTGATTCTGATAAGAGACTAGTGAATGTTCGTTACTAATAGATGCTTTGTGACTTGTTGGCAATAAAGCAGAAGTTTGTAATTCATCTGTACGGAGCCCCTAAAGGGACATTTGCAAAAATAAAAAAAAACTAGACTTTCGCGTGCGCACCTGAAACTTTCGCGTGCGCACCTAAAACTTTCGCGTGCGCACGAGAAACTTTTGCGTGCGCACCTGAAACTTTCGCGTGCACACGAGAAACTTTTGCGTGCGCACCTGAAACTTTAGCGTGCGCACGAGAAATGTATGGCGTGCACATGAGAAACTTTTCGCTTGCTCACGCGTTACAGTTTCCGGTTGCGTCACTCTCTGTTGTCTTACAACGAAGTA
>JAZGTK010019684.1:0-11291 GCA_036877625.1 Ambastaia sidthimunki
TTTTATGCATTTTGTTTAGTGTAGTTTTGTTTTTCTCTCTATTTATTACCAGACAGAGCTGAATGTATGTCGATCCACACTGTGCACATGCTTCTTTTCAAATAAAAATGCACAAAAAGCGCGGTGGATTTCACACGCTTCAGTCCAACTGCGATATGTGACGGCCTACTGCTAGGTTTCTTTTTTGTATGTTTATTCACTTTTTTGAGGTGCTGATAGGGACAGATATGTACAAAATTATGAAAAACTACCTCAGGAAGAAAATGTTTCACATACTCTCTCGGTTTACAATGCTCCAGGCTGATCAGAGGTTAACATTGACAATATGCCTTTAGTGTTGAGTGTTTTTAAAGCCTGTGTTATCATTTGTTAGCATTTGTGTTGCATGCAACATGCATTTACTGTAATACTGTAATGTGAGCGTGATTGTTTACACAGAAGAGAGGTGTACGGGAATGTTTCACAATCATAGACTGGGGACGAAATGAGGATTACTTAACAACAGAATATGTCTGTTAATTGTTTTTATTGTTTTTACATTTTTATTTGACCAAAGTCTTATGCAAAGTCAGGGGGAAGTGAGCAGTCTGCTTAGCTCAACCATGTTGATACAACAACTAAAATCTGGGCTAACATGACATTCAGCCTCACACTGTACACTCTGTATGGTTTGCACTCAGTCCGGCAGTGAAACATGGTTCAAATTTTGAGGTATTATAGTAAATATGAGGCTAGGATTTCTATATTTATCTGCAGAAATTTGTCAATTGAGAGATGCAGTCATGCCCTTCAAAATATGTGCATGTTTTTAAAAGTAAAAACAGAACTGTCCTTTCACCAGAAATGGTGCACTCAAAGAAACATTTAAACCATTCAAATATGGTTTTGTCATTCTTTCCGGCAAATCACTGGGCATTTATTTGACTGGCTTGAATGTTGTGTGGTGAAAAATGAGTTTTTCCTCGTGTTGTCTGAGACTGTTTGAGGCCTAGTTTGCTGCTGGTTCCTTCCCTCATGTTTTAAACAGGGTAAAGTTACCATTTGTATAGTTCACTCGCATCTCTCATAGAAATCATCGCTCATAGTGTTGATGTACTTCTAGCTTTAGTAGTTTGTAGTATTCTGGACATTGTAGGTCCTTTTAGAAGGTTTTTGTTCGTTTGTTTCTTTTTTATCTTTTTTTAATGGGAAGGGGGAATTGTTGTTTTAAAGAGTATTTTGTTTGGTTTTGATTATCAAATGCAATGAGTTTTGCCGTAAAAATGATTAGAGAAAAGAAAGAGACATGACTGAGATGCTAGCTACTCCAGCTATGACAAGCTATTCAATGCTCTGGAGATTTTACAAAGTTGTTTTTACCCAGGAATCGCTGGATGTGCTTGCTGTAACTCTTATCATTTCAGACATTCCAAACGTTAGATATGCGTCAAGTAATGTTTACATATTTGCACCTGACAATGACTCTAGGGGTCCATACCAAAGACGTGTGTTCATCCTTTTAAACGCCCTGTTTCGGGCCCATCAAGTGCAGCTAAACCCAGGTGGCAACAGCCAAGGGTTTGTATTCGCCATTCGTGGTGCTTTCTACGTGAAGTTGGCATTTTTAAATACAACTGCCTGCCACAGCATTTCATTTATTGTTGCATCCATCCCACAATGCATTTGTTTGTATTGTCGTCATTTCATTTTGTACGTTGTTTACATCATGTGAAGATAGCGTGAATGTTTTCCTTTCTTGTAGGGGATTGTTTTGAAGTGTGAGCAAGCGAAATGTTCACTCTTCAGATAGACTAAACTTCTGATATGGTAGTCTTTGTTACAGGTGAAAACTCCAAAACACACCGACTTAAAGCGCGATAGCATGCGTGTAACTTGCCATCGCCCACATAAGAACAGATTTGTAGGTGTCTAGAACAACCTCAGATTTTTCTGTAAATGAAGCTGCTATAAACACCAGCCTTCCTATATGTGAGTTTTCGTAATTGCTCAGTTAATCAGGAATATCGAAAATTGCTGCAGGAATATTGATCTGGTTCTCTGAAAGGAACTCAGGAATATCTTTGGGGCTCAGAACTTTATTGATCTTGATCAAATCATGCTTTGATCGGACATTTAAAATCAGTCATTTGTTCAGATCTTTTAATCCTCTGGTTGTATAAACAAGCTTGATATCTGAACCATAAATAAGCCAGACTCCCCATCTAGGCTTTTTGGGTTTTGTGTTTTTTCCATCATGTTTTACAATATGTCCTCATTTGCTTTGTTTTATGCATTTTTCTTTTGAAATCTTTACATTGAAACTACCTCTTGTGTGTGTCATCATGTTGCATGCTTTCATTAAGGAAAGTATTAATCGTTATTTATTGGTTTCATAGCATCAGTGACCCTGTTTGTTTGTATATTTCATTTGCCATTCTATAACCTTCAGAGATTGAGATAAGAATATACATTCTTCCTCTTTATATTTAGTCATTGCCTCACAAAATAAGTTTACTTTAGGTCAGATTAAAGGTTCCTTTATCATTCAGCAAATCAAACACAACACATGATATGCATCAAATGCTGGAAAATGTTTACTTCACTCTTCACTGAAGACCGTTTCTCAGTGCAATTCTAATATTGTTCTCTCAGTGTGAAATAAACAGTATTATACTCCTAGTTGTGAACACTGTATGTAAATTGTTTTCATGAAGAATGTATTTTTTGTCAATATGACTTATTATTTCTCAACTGTTTACATTATTTTTGTCAATTCATTTGAATCATTTTAATGCTTTGACACTTTTCAGCCAATCAGATTTCTTTCACTTTGTTACGGGTATACTGATTGGTTGTTGAAAGACTATCAAAGTGCTCTCAGTTTTACATGAAGACTCCATAGCCAGGGGAACTTTGGGGAATCTTTTGACGGTTCTCTGTGGAATTTTTCTTAATCGAATGGTAATTTTGATAGAAACAATGGTGAACAATGGGGCTTGAGAAAACCGCAAGGAGAGACAGAAGAGAGATTTTAAAGCATGGGTGATATCTCAGGGAATAGACACACTCCTGAAAACCTTCATGTTTACTATGTTAACACCCCTGTTGTATTATAAGCTTTGCCTTGTATGACCTCTTAGTTCAGTGAAAAGAAATGTGTTTTTGGGAGTTTTGTCTGTGGTGCTTTTCCTAACCCATGTCAAAAATATCTTCCTCTGCTCTCTGACTTTTACTACCTGTGAAGAATGTGACCCATACGTGTTATAAAAGCATGTTTAGAATGTTTTAGGATTTGAAACCAAATAAATGTGAATCTTATGCAACTGTGGAACTGTGTCTTGTCATTTGTACACATTTTGTTGTTGACCATTATGTTTACATGTATGCATTTATCCAAAGCGACTTAAGGTACTACATTCAGGTTATACATTTTGTGTGCCCGTTGGGAATCAAACCCACAACCTGCGCTGCTAATGCAATGTGCTACCAACTGAGCTACAACTGCTAACAGCATTTGCTAACATTCTTGACCATTACATAAGGTTAAGGAACATAAGGACAGCAGCACGAGCTATTAATGTTTTAATATGATTAATAAAGATTTAATATTTATTAATATAATATTTTAATTTTTTCAGAAACAATGCATATAAAGCCACATTATTACCAATATTTTATATATACATATATATATGTATTATATATTACATAATGTGTATATAAAAAGTGTGTATATAAAGTGTGTGTGTATTATATACAGTAATACACTTCTAGTTATTATAATTCCAGTTATAAATGACTGCCTTTTTTCAAAAATATGAAAACACACAAAGTGAACTTTGAACATGTTAGATTATTAAAATAAAAAAATTGGTTTTAGTTACTATTAAATATTAAAACTATTACATTTTAGTCCCAAGCTAGTTTGCCACTACTGAGTGATTGCTTAATTTATTCTTAAAAGATTTTTTTCTGTTATATGCAACTGTTACCAATTCCAGATTTTTATTGTACAATTTCATTTGAATGTTTTTATTGCTAGAAAATCACAAAATCGCATGCACAGTTGACAGCTTTATTTGATAAACATTTTAGGCCCTATTTTGTACTGTCTTCATGGAAAGTGCCTACTAACAAAACAATCAGTTGTTTTTCCATAAAGAATGGAAATGGCTTGTATTTTTCTAAACTCCTCTTAAGATTGAACTGATATCATTTTGACCTGTACTTACAAGTCAGCAAATTCTGTTCTTCAGAGGTGAGTTTGACCTCATCAAGTGATCAGTTACAGTTTGATAGTGCCCAACACACTGGAGTTTTGTCATGTAAACATAAACAGTCACCCAATGGCACTTCCACAAAAGTTCTCATCAATCTAGCCCTAATGAATCCCTAAATATATTACGCAGAGACTCCATCATTGAATAATATTTATGCACTGATAGTGCCGCCTCACTGAACCTGGGCATCTGTAGGTTGTGTAAACACGCATTTGACAGAGAGAGACGATGAACATGAGTCTCGCTGCCTGACTCTGCAGATTTTTAAGCATGTAATGCAAATGCCTTTTGAAATGCTTGATTCAAAAAAAGCGTTTAAGACTTGAGTTGTATGGTTCCATAAAAATCTTTGAACATCCAGTTTCAAACTTTTGTTGCACAAAAGGTTCTTTGTAGTGGAAAAGGTTTTTTAGAAGAAGAAAAAGAGATTTCTTTTCTTGTAGGTTTTTCAGTACAAGAAAAGAAATGGTTCTTTTAGGAATCTGTGACTAAAAGGTTCTGTGGGGACCCAAAAATGGTTCTTCTATAGCATTGCTATGAAGAACCATTTTTAGCACCTTTATTTTTAAGAGTCGAGATAAAGATTGTGCTCAAGATGATATTCAGAATGGTCTAAAAGCCATCATGGAAACATATTTCATATAGTTTTCTAAATTTCAGGAAAGAGGACAGTAATGCTTTAATATTATTTGGAAATGTTGTATATTTCTCTTTCTGCTGGAAACAACATTCTGTGCAATGTGTTTACAAATCGTATGTGCCACTGGGCTTTGATATGAGTGTTTTGTAAATACTTTATTTTCTTATCATTTAAATAGAGCCGTGACACGACAGTCATCCTGTCACAAAGACAAAACAATCTTACTGTCTCTTCATTTATGCTGATTGAATGAAATCCATGTTCATTTCCTGAGGAGCTGTGACCTGCATGGTGAATTCTCAGGGTAAGTTCAACCAGAAATTAGAAATGTGTCAACAGTTACTCACCCTAATGTCTTTCAGGATTACAAGCATTGTGTGAGGTAGCTCTTAAATCTCATTCTACCTAAATGTGATCCCTTGAGTTTCCTTAAGGACAAGACACCCAAGAACCAATGACATCTGACATCAAACCTTGCCCAAGATGTCTTAATGCATCATATTTTTATTAAGTGGGGTAAATACGATTTGATGGCAGCAGGCGGGGGTATAAGTAAAATATTACATTTAAGTGCATTCCTCACAGTTTATTGTGTATGTTCTTATATATTATTAATTTTCATATAAATAATAGCTTATAAATCATTTTTGCATCTTAAAGGTGTAATCTGTAATTATTTTGCTTAAAATTAAACAAAAATCTATTGAGCAAATATGTAAAACATCATTGTTTTTAACTGTGTCCTTACCCTCATTCACAGAGGTAAGTTTGTAATAATAATAATTTATAACTTCAGATGATGAAGTTTCAGTTTCACTGTCACATCCGTTAACAGAAAAAAGACCCAGCAACTATATTAAAGCGTAAAGCTTTTGTCTTGTTCTTACAGCAGTTGCTTAGGCTTTAAACTAGTTCATCTGATTAAAAGTAACTTGCAATTCTACTTGGTGTTGGTTGGAGTTTGTGTGTCAAAAAAAGTGTCATATTGCAGCTTTAAAGAGATTTTTTTTATTCACCCTTGTGAGGTGAATTTTAAACCAGTATAATTTTTTTGTTTCTGTGTTAAAATTTTTTTTTTGAAGAATATTGGAAATTAAACAAAGCTGCATTTTCCTTAGGTTTAGAATGGCACAGTGATAAAGATTCATTTTCTAGCTGTAAAGACTCAAAGCTTAATGCATCATTATTGCCTCTGTCAGCATTATTAACAGCATCACTCTCTTTTTGTATCTTCTAACCATATTGTTTCTTTAACAAGACAAGGACAGTTGTGGCAAGAGCGAGAGGAAGAGAGAGCTTTCCACCTCTGACCCTTCTGACCATGTTCTGTCTGGGTTATCATGGGGCTGGCTCATGGTTGTCAGCATTTACATCACTGTTCTCCTTGTGGCCAGGGGTGCAGGGCATTCTCAAGGCCAATCGACAAGCTACGGCCAAACGACAGTCCCCCTTCTCCTTTCCTCATACCCCTCCTCCTCGCTTTTATTAAATGTCTTCTGTAGATGAGCCCCTCTCATATCTGGCCTTCACTACTGCCCCCCCTCCTCAAGGCTGAGGATGTGCGGCCCACTTTATATGAGCTCCCACTCCTATACAAAATACAGTATCACTGCCAGGTGTGTGTGTGTGTGTGTGTGTGCAACTGCTGCAGTCATAATCGTAGCGTGTGTACAACTGTGTGGTATGCAGGAGACGTGAATAGGCTTTAATTTCTGTTTTATATCTGTGCATCTTTTAAAAGATGTTTACTGTTCAAGGTCACACTGTACAAAACAGGAAAATCACTATTGCTTGGTAACTTGCAATATATTCACCGCTCATTGCTTAAACTCACCATCAGCAAATTTTACATCAGGCATCACATAAAAGGGATTTATTACAAATTTACAATCACAATTTGGCATGCACTTACATACTTATCATGGTATAAAAATAGCACCAATGATGTAAAAGGAAAAACAACAAACTGTGCATTTAAAACAAAGTACAGTATCACAATGAAAATCTCTATTATACTATTTCTGCTAACATTCTACTTATTTTCCACTTACCTAACTTCCAATTACTTTGTCATATAACAAAATTGCAACAAAGTTCGATACACTTTATAAGAATCTCAATCATTTTACACACCTGACCTCCAGTCAGAGTTCCAATGCTAATCTTTGTATTCCTGTAAATTCCAGAAAATGAAACCTACACATGAAAAGTCTTAGTACAGTGGCCTCAAAAAGTATTAGGACACTTAAAATGCACTCTGTGTGAATGCCACAGGATTATACAAAATAACAAAACAAAAGAAATGTTTTAAATGGTAAATAATATTTGTGTGTGATATGTATTTCACTCGTTTCACATTACGTTAGCATAGCAACATGCTAACAACAGACTCACTTGAAATCGATTGAAATCTGTGAATCAGATTTTCTGTATGGAGTATCATTTATGTGTGTTGTGTGTGAGCTGCGGCCTAAAGTGTTCCAAATCAGTTTCATTACATTAGTTCTTAACATATATAGGTAGGTGAAAGCAAGATAACTCATTAGGTTTTGTAACAAAGCTGTGCAGTTCAAGACATGTCCATTGTTGATATAATGACCTACACCTATGGTTACTAAGTACACCTATGTGAACTTGAAGAAAACTGACTTTATACATTAACTAAAAATCACCTTGGGACAAACTGCTTAAAAGATATTGCAAAAACATCCAAGTAAAGTGCACTTAGAGAACAAGAAGAAACAAGAAAAGGTTGTTTGCTGATGTCATCTGGTTTGTAATCTACTGAAAAAAAATTAGATTTTTTAATATTGTGGCTTAAATATCGAAATAGGAACTTTTGGTTGCCACTGTCAGGTAAAAGGAACCTTTTAAGTCATATGCAGTAAGAAAAATAAATGAAAATTGAAAGGAGGTGTTACAGGAGTTAATTTGCGTGCAAGGCTACAACCGTCAGAACACATGTCAGTTGATGAAGAGTGTGGCAGCGTGTGTGTGCTCGCCGGGTAGATTTAGGTCAGGAATGATGTGGCTGTCTGCTATCAGTTAGGCAGTTTGGCGTGTGTCAGGGTCGAGGGGTAAGGACGTGTGTGCGTGCGGGTCTGGTTCAAGCCAGCATGTGTGTGAACAGTGTGTGTGGTGCTTTAGATGGCAGCCGTTTTGGCGTGTGTCAGGGTTGAAGGAAAGGAGATGAGAGGGGAGAGAATAAGGAGAAATCGAGGAGGAAAGGACCACACCTGTAGCTAGCACACTTCAGGAACGTGTCTATAACATCCAGCTAGACATGCACACAGATTACAGGTCTCTGGAATGGGCATGTTCAATGCAAAAAAACTGTTTTCTGCTGTAGGTCCATTTTTTATTGTACTGATGTATGTGTGCACAAAACACATTGTTTGCTCATTGAACTCATTAAAATGCGAATTAAACCCCCCCCATTGAAAATGACATAAAAGTACAGAGTTGTGCTAAGGCATCACTATTACTCTTGCTCATATTAGTTTTTAACAAACCCCTAAGCATTACATTTAGGCATTTGGCAGACACTTTTATCCAAAGTGACTTACAGCAAAGTCCCTTTAAGTCTCTGCACCCAGCAACCATCTTTGCATCACCTCTGTTCCTATTTCAGCCATACAAGACCAAGTCCTATCTGCATGAATGTGGAAAACAGATATCTCTCTATAATCTCTGTGAAATCACTGTCTGAGATCACAATGAAACAATATATTTTCGATCAACTATTAAGCCTGACATTAACTGTGCCATCAATTCTTTTTGTTAAGATCAGATTGTGCTTTAAAAAGCAGTTTTTCCATTATACAGCTACTGCGTATGAGCAAATGCTGTCGATTGCCTTGCAACACTTTGTACAAAACTCCTCCACAAGATTGACGATTGGCACTTTCTACTAGGCAGGGCTTCACTCACTAGAATGAAACATATCGAGCGTTGCGTTTTCACATATTCATATTAACCGGATTTATAAGAGAGCTATAGCTGTAATAGCTTTCAGTGCCTTCACTGAGACTTGAACCCTTAACCCTTGTGTTGCTAATGGTCTAACAGTTGAGCTACAGGGACACTAAAGTGTGTGGCATGATGAGCTGTGCTATTACTTTGCTAATGCCTTTATAAGTTTTAACCAGAGAAACTTGAGGGTGAGCTCTTTTGATCCCATAGCAACTTCCCAGAAGACCCTAGCAACCACACAAAATGGCCAACACCTACCCAGAGCACTCTAGCACTGTGATGGCAAATTTTGTATGTGTAAGTACCACTTAAATTTTCTTAAAAAACTGTACAAAAATAGCTATTCTGTTTAAATCTATTTATTCAATGGCTGTTTATTACAACAGTTAAATCTATTTCAGATAACCCCACCCCTTAATGCACATAAATACAAAGCCCGTTGTGGTAGTTTTACATGTTGGTCATTTTCCTGTCTGCACATTGTACTGCAGTTTAGTTTGCTTACATTACCCATTAAACATCTTTTAGTCAAAGTAGGGGTTTGACTATCATTGACATGAGTTTTATTTACAGTTAAAAATGACTGTTTGCAACATTTTAAATAACTACTCAATACAACCACTGCCACTGTAAAAGATAATAATTGTTTAACTGCAGTAATTTGGCTGTGACTGTATTTTCTAAATGATTTCTCTCATGTGCCATGAAGGGTCACTCATTGAGATGAATGAGAAGGGATAGAGAGAGAATAAGAGAGTCTGTATGTGTGTGTACTGTACCTACATGCTTGCTGTGGCCTTGACAATGTGGGGGATGAGGAGGTTTTTCTGGCAGTGGATCTTAACAGCTGCTAGAGTCCAGATATCTCATGGGTAGAGACCACTGTCCAGAAAGGGCCACGGGGGGATCAGTTTTTGGTCTGAGCTCAAAAACTCTATTCAAAATACTATTCATTCCCAGAGGTTGACAGGAGTCATCCTCTCCGATCCTTTTGAGGAAATAAGTATGTTGCACATTTATGTTAGATAAAGTGGGAAAAAATTCTAATGGATTATGGTTTTAATCATCATACTACTATAGGCTAACAGCATAAACCATAACAACTATAAGTGCATAAAGCAGCTTTTATCAGCGCTTTTTGCAATTCTACCAAAACTTGTCCCATTTTTGGCACATAGTTTACCCTACAGAAAGCACTATCATCATCTGTGCTCTCTATTGCGTATAAAGGGGATTGTTTCTATATTGAGACACACTCAGTGTACCTTTTTAAAATGAACATCCTGTCAAGATAGAATGCTCTACCACTTTGGTAAATATATTTATACTGTATGTGTCCAAGGCTGCCTATGGAATTGGCCTTGCAACTGTCACAACGTGCATTCTCTATTGTTGTTTATGGACAAAGTACGTCTCTTGTATGAGTACCAATGACAAAAGAGCATATTGTAGTTTTAGAAACCACTTAAGAATAGTCAGCTCCTATCTGAAACTTCTTAGGCTGTTCAGCATGCATGCTGTCAGCTCTTATTGAGGCCATTTTAGTGTTTTTTGCATTTCAATGGAAAATAATAAATTATCCTGCATTTAAAACAGAAGTTGTGAATTTTGAGGTAGCAATTCTGGTTGCAGACTTGCAAAAATGCAAATGCACACAATCTTTTAGTAGCACTAAATTACCATTTTTGATAAGTAATCAACAAGCATTATAATGCCCAATAGATCATTATTCACATAGATAGATAGATCATGCACATTCATATATAAACGCTGCCCCCACATTCAGGTTTGATATAATTTCTCCTAAATGCATGTTAAATAGCAAACTGTTCAGTTTTATATTTAAGCACTGATGTACAAAAGACTGTGCTATACTGTGTTATAATCATAGGATGTTAAGGACCATTCAGCCGCATTCACAATAAAGTATATCTTTAGGTGTCTTGCTGGTAGACTATCCACTGCACTGGCTCCCTATTTGGACAGTTAAGTCACACTTAAAATTGGCATTTATTTATTTAAAAGTAATTTAACCTTTATTAACATTTTACAAAGTGGTTTGGCAGATATTAAATGATATAATAATAAATGTAATACTAAATAATAATTATTATTATACTATTCAAGTGTGGAGCCTCTTGAGGTTACTCTGCTATGGCACCATGTGTGAAAATCATGAGGGGAACAAATCATACATCCATAGACCTTGGGTATAGTCTGTTAATAGTATGCTTAACTAAAAGAATGTCTTATAAAGTAGAACTGGAAAAAAGGTCTAGCAGCATTTTTTGATTATATAAGAAAATTAATATTCTTGATATATCTGAATAATACTTTTTAGAGGTCTGTTAATTGTCTAAACATGTCAGAATTCTTTTGGGGCCACTATATTTGGTATTTGGGCTACAGGTGTAATACAT
>JAZGTK010019685.1:0-11290 GCA_036877625.1 Ambastaia sidthimunki
GCACAAAAACTGACTTCCAAAATTTAAAACATTATATTGTTGCTTGTGAATGAGCAGTCAGAAAGATTCTCACATCATTTTGAAGTAAATATTCTAGCCTACATGACTGATTACTCAAAAGACTTGTTAAGGACTATTCAGTATGTGTTTTATGGCCTTATTTCAGCTGCATGTTTTTTCCCAAAACATACTAACCACGCATAATGTTTTTTTTCTAAATAATGCAGACATGTACATCCATCTTGCTCATATATTTTTAACATATTATTGTAGCACAGTTTGTGATGAATACAAAAAAAATGCAAATACATGTTGGCCAATAGTATGTTAGAAGTAGCTGAAATAAGCACAAATGTCAGGGCATGTCAAAACATCTCAAGGGCCCCAAAATCACCTAAGACCCCAGAGGGTTAAGTAAGGGTATCCCTAAAGGGGACAAAATCCCTGAGGAAAGGGATATCTTAAAGAGCATTGCAACAAACAACTTAACAGTCACTGTTACCTAAATGTTTATAGTAAGCATTTTATGAACATTTCATGTTTCTGTCAAAACACGGCAACAGAGAAGCGGTTGCCATGTTGAACCAAAATTGTCCACGTTAAACCGAACATATCTTGCTTCTTACGTGATTTGAGAAAACACGCTGGACAAGCAGGTTTCACTTGCAGATACAGCTACTCTAACAGCCTTTATAAACACGTTATATTGCATGTTTATCTAGTCACAGACTCCCAAATGATCATAACAACAATGATTAACGTTTACACCAGTAATGGGAACAAATAATCACTAGTGATTATCGACACCATTCTTCTCTAATGTGTGATTGAGGCTTAAGGAAGCTGTTAGTCTCTGTTACTATTTTAGTTACTAAGGACTTTGTAGCAAAGCATAACAGAACTTAAGGGAACACTTCAGCAGTTTAGAAGAAATACTTACTGACACCCTTAAGGCTCCTTAAGTTTTTTCTTGCAATTAATGTTTCACTAAGGGTACCCTTAACCTTATAATTAAGGTTACCAACCAATTTTGTTTTAACTTGGGGGTTTTCATGCTACTGGGCCCAGTTCATATGGCTCTGGAAGGAGAACCTGTCTCTTTAAATAGCAGTACCATTTACCTCAGTAAGAGGACACCTACACTTTACACTGTACTGCACAGCAGCTGTAGTTTTGATCATTGTTGACACCTGCTGGTCAGTTCTGTGGTGTCATGTATTGGAACTGGTAGTTGACAGATAACATTTATTTTAGACATGAAAATGTATGTTAAAACTTTTGCAGTTCTGATAAACTGTCTTGCGGTGTTACAAATAAATTTCCCAATTCATACGAGGTCATTAAACTGAGGTTAAATTATACAGTAGATATTATTTGCATGTATACATAATGTTTGGCTACACAATATGTTGGCTTGAGAAACATTCTGTTGTTTGATTAGGGCCCAAGCACTAAAAGTGTGAAGGGCCCTATTGTTTTCTTTAGGATTCTTTTTTTATCCCTTTTTTCAAGGTTTTCTGAGCCTTTGGTCCCCTTAACATGCTTAAAAAGTCGCTGTATATAAGATGCATTCATTACATTACATTCATCACAACATTCATTACAGGCTTGGTGAGAATAATGTAGAGGCATGGCTGATATAAAGTTCTAAATTAATTTGTGGTATCTTAAATATTGTTGCCATGGCAATGTGTCAACCCTTAAAATCGGGTGTATTTGAGGTGATTAACATGCTTCAAATGGCATTTGTCACACACATCATAGTGGTCAGCCTTTGGGCATAGGCAAAAGCTTAGACAGGTGTGGTGAGGGGTTTCTTTAGTGCCCCTTTTTGACTAAAGTGACAGGGTTAATTTTGCATAGCATCACCAAACTGGGTACATATATTGTTCTCATCAAGCTGGACAACTTTTAAAATTACATTTACTAGCTCCATCCAACAGGAAGTCAGCCATTACATTTACATTTATTTGGCAGTTGCTTACATCCAAAGTGACTTACAGTACATTTAAGTTATACATTTTATCAGTACATGTGCTCCCTGGGAATCAAAGCCACAAACTTTTGCTTTGCTAATGCAATGCTCTACCAGCTGAGCTACAGGGAGTTAATTGCACACTGTGCATTGTTTTCAGAGAAGCTTCTTGTGGCAATAGTGCCGTAGTCTTCGGGCCTGACATTGCTGCTTGAAACTATATTGGTGCTTGGAAAGCAAAACATCACTATTACGCTCTTGCATACTTCTTTTTCTGTACAAAACCTTGGTACCTAACTTGTGCCGCAGCGCTTGACGAAGCATTGGCTGGCTTATTGAGGAGAGGTGTACTATGATTTTTATAAGTGATTAAATGTACAACGTTCACTCGGTTTGCGATCAGAATGTCATGGATAATTTCATCCATGACATCATATCATGGATAATTTCATCCATGGCTCATATCACTCATCTTAGCAAGCTGCAAAAAATGGTGACATTATAACTTTATAGCCAATCCCTAGTAACCAGTTACAGTACCCTAGCAACCACCTCATTCATTTTCATTAAAGAAGATATAGAGGCATCAGAACATTGTAGAGACAAATGGGTGGCTTCAGACTGGCAAATATTCTTTAATTATCACCATGGAAACTGTCCAGCCAAGCCATAGCAATCATTTAGAGCATGCTAATATGAGTTAGCCATATCTCAGCATTAGAACACCATAGAGACATGGTAGTTGGCTCTTTAAATAGACACATTGTGTCTATTAGTTTTGCCCTAAATGTCTAGCTATAGCCTAGCAACCATTTATGGTACCTTAGCAACCATGTAATGAAATGGATGAACCATATCTCAGCATTACAACATTGTAGAGACAGGGGTGGGCTTATTTGACTCCAGCTGTCAGTTTGCTTTAGGTGTTGCCTTGGCAACTTCCTAGCAGCACCTTAGTAACCATTTAGAGAACCCTAGCAACTGCATAATATCATAAATAAACAGTCTAGCATCATGCTAGCATCATGCTAATATTGCAAGTATTTTGCTAAAATCTATTAGCATCATGCGAATTAATGTTATAATGTGCTAACATATAAAAATTTGTTAGCATCATGCTAGATCATGTTACCATGTTGCATGTCAAATCATGCTCAAATGTAGTAACATTATGCTAAAACATGAAAATCATAATTTCTGACTCACAATTAGCAAACTTTTTACAGACCTTTAGGGTATTTCGAAGAAGTGTCCTATATATATTCTCAGGGATAGGACATTTAAAATTTCCAAAAAAACCTTAGAATTACATCGATGGAATGTTAAGATGGGTCAAAGGCTAATGTTTGTGCTTAAATTTTAACTGTCACAACTGTCTCAAGCCAACAAAAATTTTGTTTACTTTAATCCTCTAGTTAAAGCTTCAACCTCAGGTCAGTGTTTAAAAAGGTCTCCTTACCTTAACCCAATTTGCAGCGGTACTTTTATAATGGATTTCACAGGTAACAATAAGAGTGTAGTCATAGTTTGGCTTCATTTGACTTAAAAAGTATGTAAAATAACCTACAATTTTGTGTTTCAAACAGAGTTGGCGAGAGAGAAGTTACAGACTGCAGCTTTAAAGTGTTTTGTATATTGTAAATGGTGATGTAATTTAGATGATGTACACCATGCCACACTGCTTTCAATATAGAGTTAACCTGTTTCTCATTATATTTTCAGATCTGTCCAGTTACACACCTAAACACTCAGTGGATTTTAATACTTGGCAAGAGCACAAGCTCAATGATCCTGCTGTCAGAGAGGAAGAGAATTCCACAGAGGAGGTCATTGTAAGTTATAAAAATTCATACACACATGACTACGTTCTGCCCATGCAACATTTCCTGCAGCAGTGCTAAGGAGTTTTGTATGATTGCCAGCCACTTATCTTAACAATATATTTTTTTAGAGTTTTGTTTGAGGCACCAAGTAAACTAGATGTCGGCAAGCATAGCTGTTTTCCATATAGCCATTTATGACAAACTGCTTTATTTTTCAATTAGGCTCAGTCTATTATTGTGGTATTTTCCATTTCAGATAACCCTCCTAAACAAAAAACTTCTTTACATAGCTTTAAATGTCAGTTAAATGGTTCCTCTTTTCTTACTTTATTGACCAGAATACACAAGAATGTAGATAAAACTTACCCACCTTTAAACAGAATATAAAAAAACTTTGATCTCTTTACATGTCAGTTAGATGTTTTCCCTTCTTGGCCAGAATACACAGGAATTTGGATGCCTGATTTTAGGCCTTGCTACATCAGGGTAGGACGTTCCAGGATGTTGCTTACTGAATTCACCCTCACTTCTCTGTAATATTTTGGTCCCTAAATATGGTCCCTTCTTCAATGTCTGTGAAAGTTTTGTTGTCTGCTAGGCAAAATGATTGTCACAGTTATATGTCACAGTTTTATAGATATGAAAGAAATCATCAATGTTTCATTGTGGTGTGAAGTTTGCCATTTCAAACCAAATGGTGACCAAAATGATTTCATGGGGTATCATGTCTTTCAGTAAAGAATCATAATCGAAGCATGGTCAGAGCAAATATTTATACTCCAATACAAATAGATTTGGTTTATTACAATACAATTGGTTAATTCTGTTTTCTATACTAGCTGACACCTGATGATAACTCCTCACTGTCAGACTTCGGCAGCAAACCAGCCCTCCACTTCTAAGCCTTCCAGACATCTGGGAGATATGGGACCAACCACTGCCTGCCTCTACTAGCCTGGACAACATGATTTCCTGAACAACAGGACCAGTAGCAACCAGCACGTAAACATGCATTTTGTATTCTGTATTAATACGTCACCAACATCAACAGCAGGATCATCCACATCCTACGCAACAGATCTGCCAGTCACTCACTTGACTTTCTGTTGCCACCGATTGTGATGGACAGTAGCTTGAATAGCCATTCAGCCATTGAGTTACACTCTTATGCTATGTATGTAGTCCTCACCTCATAAAAACGACCAAATTCCTTGAAGATGGAAAGCTGACTTTGACTTTCTTAATATGAAAAGGAAACCTCAGAGTGTGTCTGTTTGATGTGACTCTACAAAGAGGACAAGTGTGTAATGCATCATAAAATGGATAAAAGAGATTGATAAAAGAGAGATTTGTATGTATGACTGTGGTGAAGGGTGCCACAATCCTTGTTATTTGTGATGCTTTTTTTGTATGTGCATGTGTAGCTCTCTATAGACAAGACTCCCAAACTGTTCTTTAAGTTATGTATGTTTGTATGTATGTATGTGTTTTGTTGAAGATGGTAGACATTTCTAATGCATAGACCAGCGATATCACCCTCTATATTATACAGCTGAAACGCTAACAACATTGTCTTTCACTTGAGTTGCTGTTGTTCACACTGCAGATACTGTAATTGTTATCTGTAGTCTTCACTATTTTTCAAACAATGTTCGGTTGGTTTAGACAGAATAGTCAGTATGCTGTATTTCTATATTGGTTGCCATAGTAATGACGTAAGCGTCAACACAATGCCAAGAAATGTAAAAAGCAGTGGCCGTCTTTGTGGAAGAGAGGACAGAAAACTGGATTTTTTTTTCTTAGCTTATTTCTATTGTCATATCCATCTCTTGCTCTGGTTGCTAAGACATACTGTATTTTATACACATTTGTGCAAATGCTGAAATCTGTGACATCTTCACTCATTTAATTTTCTGTACTTAACAAATGGCTTACGAGCAAACATAAGTGATTTTGAACACAGCTTTGACACTCCTGCTACTACTTGACACTACTAACATCATTATTATGTCAAATATGCACAAAATATTTCTGATCCGATCCTTCCGATAAAACCATTTGCCAAAAAAAATAATGGGATTTTAATTGGATTGCAAATCTCACTTGGCTTTGATTGTACAAAATCAGATTTCATGCATTCCTGCTACTCAGACTAAAAACAAATCAGATTTTGCCATTGAACCAGTGATTTTTCATATGATATTAATGTTGAACATGTTGAAACGAGGCTATTTCAGCAAGTGTAAAAATTCAACCAAGTCTTGTGTTGTGATACCACAGTATATCACTTTAGCACTAGGCTTACCCACCCAGTCTACAACTGATCATCTGAATGTTAACAAACAAAACATTCATGAGAAATGTATATTATAAGATCAAATGGTTGGGAACTATTGCTTTTGTGTCTTACAAAATATGATGCAACTTCAAGTGCTTCATTAGTTCCTGTAACTCCAGCCAAGCATCAAGCTGCTCATTATTCTGGTGGTAAGTTATTGTACTGTATGTCAAAACATTTCTTATCCTTTCTGTTTACCACATCAAGAGAATATTAAATGTAAAATGATGACTACAGAGGAAAAAATCATAAAAATGAAATGTTCAATAAACAGATGAAAGTTGTAGTGTAGTGATGTTTTGAGATATTTACATACAGAAATTCATTATATGGCACTTAAAAAAACAAGAACACCTCCACCAATAACACAAAAACAAATTCACTAATAGATGTTTTTATTAACGCATTAAAATTAAAATAAAAGTATTATATTAAACACTAATTCCATATCAAAACATTTTACAAATCTATATGCTTTACATATAGGGTTTCCTGACAAGAATGTAAAGTCAAATTCTGATGTTGTGTTATGAAAATAAAAACAAACGCTAATAAAGAACGAAAGAAAGAGAGGGACAAGAAGAATAGAAGGACATGGTGAATGGAGAACATTCAGCCTTATTCAATGATCTTTGCTAGTTCTGGGTTCAGTAGCTTTAGTTAGATTTCCCGTCTCCTTCTTCAAAACACTTAAAAGTGTCTGAGAACTTTCAAGAATCTGGAAAAAGCAGAAAGAAGGGTTTATTTTTTTTAAAACTAAAAAAACATAATAATAAAATAGTGGTTTGGCTATATCAGAAATCACTTCCATAAAGATTTGATTTACATTAGTAACCTATGCATGTTATGCATCTTAGTTGTTTTTACTCATTTTCACTATGGTGTCTGTTCCAAAACAGTTTTATTTTGAATACTATAGAGGGTAGATTTTTATTTTTTGCTATTTTGAATTCCAACTAAAATATTTTCTCCACTTTTCCTACATTTTTTGCCCGATCTGCCTGAAATTTAAACCAGAAGCTCTTTAGACTAATCTGCACAGAAGATTTTGTTTTTAAAATTACAAACTGTTCTTAAACAATAGCCTCACAACCTTAATGATGTACTTTGGCAATGCTTTTACATATGCAAACAGAACTACCTTACCTTGAGCTGAGGGTACATGGTTTCATAGTTACAAAAAATGCTGGTTTTGCCACCATGTGGGTTTGCCTGCTGTTTTAATAAGTTGGTAACAGGAAGGAGTTAAGCGCAGTGGTCGACTGTGTCCTTACCTTCATGTATGCAGCTTCTGTCTCTGCGATGGTGCGGTCAAAGTCGGCGCGCGCACTGAGACGCTTTGCCAGGCTCTCGTTCACACGACTCAGCTTCTCCGTCAGCACGCGGATGTCATGCTGCAGACGAGCTTTCTCTGCTTCCTCCTGCTGGATCAACCTGTTCAGCTCTTCTCTTTTACAGCACAGTTCTTCTATACCTGAGGAAGACAAAGGGGAGTTTTTGATATTCCTATGTTGTTTATTTTACAAAATTAACAGCTGCAGGCATGTGTATCCATACGGCTCTTTACATTCATGTTGTGATAGCTGGGAGGGTGTTTAAGTAGCAGATAAGGGCTTATTCAGCAGTTCTTCGTGCTGATTCATGCAATATTCGAGCGATATTTTGTGAATTATTTTGTGATATTTCATGAACAGCAATTCCCATCTCTTATTTTTATTTCTTTAAATATTTAACAAACCTGAATATATTTTGAAGGCAAAAAAACTATTGGTAGATTTAAATGTCAGAATGCGTATAAAATATTTTAGAGACCCTAGTTACATCACCAACAACCAATAAGCAAGCTCAGGAACAAAATCTGAGATGGTGCCGCCTTAGCCTAATGATTTGACATAGACTGACCACATGAAATCAAATCTTTCTGGTATGAAACTAAAACACAACATCTGAAAGAAATCAAGTTAGTAAGCTCTTATATTTACATAATGTGACAACACTAAACAGTGACATTAAAGCACTGGATCAAACAATATACACTTGTCTAGAATGTCTCTGCATTTTATTGCAAAATGTCAACCCAGGTAGCATTTTAAATGATAAAGCCGTAGACATACAATAGATATATTCTTATACAGGTAAAGTGTAAGATTAACAATTTCTGATTGTCACACTGGTTGAGAACTCGAGACCAAAGTAATTGCAAAATGAGTAAGAAAGTTAAAGTTAGGTCTAAGACAAGGTCTAGGACACTTTGTTTACATGTGACTATATGACATTTAAACATATTTTGGGTCACAACAGTAAAAGCATCAGTGAAGGATATATTAACTTATATATTACTACTATATTATACAGTTAAGTATACTAACTCATACACAGTCTTTTTTGTAGTCGGCCGGCAAAACCTGTTGCTGATTATTGCAATCATTAAGAAATTAACTGAAAAATAAGGATCATCTTGTACTAGAATCTGCACTTCTGGTGTGACAGTCACTTTCAGAAAACAAAATATTACATTTTTATATGTCCAATAAAAGTAGCAATTTAGCTGCTCTACCCAAACATATTCGTGTCAAAGATGACAAACTAACCACTACAATCCATTTACTGTCAAATGAGATTACAGCAAATTAGCTAACTGACTTCTTGAAGTTTCTTTCTTCCTGGGACGAGTTTAAGCTTAGAGGAATGAAGATATCAAAGAAAAATCAATGCAGTAAAATGATATACCTGGTTGGATAACTACTTACACTTGACCAGTTCGTTGTTGTAGGTTTGCAGCGCAGCTCCTTGTTGGGTCATTCTGATTAGCAGACTAGCTCACAGACAAGGCCCACCTGCACAAGCTGCCTAGTAAGTCTTTGAGCAGCTACGAAACGTTTCATACAGCTTGGCAGAAGAGACGGCTGGTTGGATGTACCCTCAGACCCAAACTTGTACTAAAATTATCCTTACTAGACGTTAAATGGTGCGAATCTGCAGGGGGAGTAACGTAAAAGAAAACATTCCAGAAACTAACTCAAGTCTCCCTCCTGTTTCCATAAGAACGCGCAGGACGCGTCACCACGACAGTTTCCGTTCGACTTTATTCTGTTATTTTATTGTTATATTTAAGGTTTCTTTATAAAGTTATATATATAAAGATTATAAAGTTTCTTTTAAACAATCTTTAAATAAAAAAGCGAAAGCACCAGAAATATTTTTATTAAATATTATTGTTATTTTTTTTTTATTATCAGTATTTTGGTATTATTTTGATGCTGTTTGTTCTATCTCATTGTAATTTTGTCTGATTCATATATCTAAAATAATAAAAATAGAAAATGACCTGGCAGTCATAGTCCGTTCATCTTATAACAACCGGCATCAATGTCGTCATCAAGACGCGACAGGCGTTTGAAGAAGGGCGGTATCATTTCTGCTCGCAATAAATGTTGAAGATATATTTTTCGAAAGACGATGACAATATGATGTTTGCATTTAAATGAGTATGCACGTTTGGTAATTCAGGATATCTGATTCTAATTTACAATTTGAGCAGAATGAATGAGGTGCAGTCGTTGTCAATGCCACGGGAATTGGCAGAAGCTTGGAACATAGTGACATCAGTACTAGTAAGTGTTATACAGTGTAGCTGTTTAATTCAGTAACTTAAGTTAGTGTTGTATTGCAGGTGAATATGAGAACTAAAACAAACCAAAAAAAAGTATTTTTTGAAGAATGCCATGTAAACGCAATGCCAATCGTTGGTACTACAAATCAAGGTATCGTAGTGTTATTATCTAATACCGTTACTGCACTATTTTATCACCATATTACGGTTTTATTAGAAAGGGTCTACAATTAGGACTTAGAGGCTCTATATTGATCAACGTATTAATTCACATTGGCTATAATGTTTCATAAACCGGTACATCTTGATTTTTCAAGCAATGCTGTCTACTGTACTTTTCAGTAATTGTTGTAACTTCCACTATGATTTGTACATATTAGCTGTTTCCTGTGCCATCGGATGCTTCAGCTGATGATGTTCTGTCTGGTCCTTTGGCCCTGCTGTTTGAGCATGGACTGAGTCAGTATGTGGAGGGTTGGCTGCTGGAGATGCTACAGGTGCGCCTGACCACAGTTGTTGCACCTGAGTTTTGGAATGGGCTCAAGCAGCCAGAAGGGGAGTCACAAGAGAGAGACAGGGCAACAGCTTTACTGGAGGCTTTTCGAAAACTTATACAACAGCTGGAACCTTTCCTTGGTACTTGACATATGTCTTTATTAAAGGGGTAGTATTTGTTTTACTGAATTTAGTTTGTACTAATTTTAAAAACAAAAATCTGAACAGGATTTTTTATAGGCAATAGATTGGCTTAATTGTCACCATACAAAGAATTTGATGGTCAATTTCTTCATACAGAATATAATTTCTTGTTTTCTTTATTAATTTCAGAATGAATTCTTGCAGTGTTTCATTTTCATATTGTGTTACTTATTCTCTCCCCTTTGTTCCCTCAAAGGTGGTCTGGAGAGACTGGGCTCATGGCAGGATGGAGCCTTTAAGGGCCTGTGTGGTCCAGGGGCCCAAGGTTTGACTGAGAGAGCTTTCTCTGTCATTCGTGCCATCCTCCTCTTCTCTCCTCCTCCAGTGCTGCAGGAACGGGTGTTGGAGTTTTACAGCCGCACATTCTCTGTGCACATGAGTCAGGCGGGGGAGGCTGAAGAGGGCACAGCTGAAGCTGACTCAGGCGGTTTGTGCCTGGGCTGTGCTGCCCTCCCTCAGCTGTGTTGGTGTCAGGAAGCCCTGCAGCAGCTGCAAGAGCTCAGTCACATATTGTGAGTGGAAGAGAAACTTTCTCTATTGATTTTCTAGTGTGACTACATATGCTACATTTTTGCAGTTTGGTCAATATTTTGTTCAGTTTTTGTGGTATAAAACTCTGTCAAACTATGGCTGCATTTGAAAGAGAACAATAGCATACTGCATGTTACATGGTATGTACTGTGTACTATTTACAAATGTGTACTTTTTCAACAACTTTTGTACAGTTTGTAATGATAAACAATACCGTTTTACACTCCATTTTACACCCATGACCTCACTATGTGGGGTGTTTAAAAGAATATTCCAGTTTCAAAACAAGTTAAGATGTTAACTTGTTTTGA
>JAZGTK010019686.1:0-11289 GCA_036877625.1 Ambastaia sidthimunki
TTCAGTTATCAAAGCTCAGTAAGTAACAATAATTTAGCATTGTCCTGCTTCCAGCTAAGTTCTATGTAATTGCAATATTTTAATGGAAGTCCCTGAAGACGCCCCCTTTTCCCAGTTTTGGGGGAGGCCGTTGGTCTTAAGATTAAACATGGAGAAAAATAATCAGGGCCAGCAGATAATGGTTATCTTTAAAGCAGTTATACCTGAAGCATTCTGAAAAAACAGTAGTGGCTTTCAAGTAGATTAAACCTCCCTTCTCCTCGACCTGTCACTGATTTTCATGGCTTTTGATGAAGCAGGCTCACTAAATACCAGATAAGCTTCTTTGTCCCCCAGGTGCTAGACACCCACTCTACTCTCAAACTGGAGAGCACACAAGCCCATGCCATTCACCTTAACAATAATCCTATCATGAGTGCCACCACATTCAATGGTAATAATGAAGACTTATTTGTCATTTGACTACATACTGCATGGAGTATTGAGCATCAGCTGAGGAAAATAAGCCCTCTCTGACAATATTATAAACTTTTAAGTCATTTGTCAACATACCCCAATTTAGGTTGTAAGGATGTTTTTATAGTTTTACATTTTTATAGGGTTAGGGTTAGCAAAAATACTTTGAAAGTTCTAGAAACATTCAAAACGTCCAGTTTTTTAAACATATTACCCTTATTGCTTGATTATAAGAATGTTATTTGAACTTTTTTACATTTTAAAATGTTCCACTAACAACTTAAGAATAACTTTTTTTTATATATATGATATATAATATATATAAAAGGTTCTACTAGCATTACTGCAAGAACATTTTGATAAAAGAACTTTTCAAGAACATTAGCCAACGTTTTGAGAACGTTCTCTGCTGAGATATATAGATAATGTCAAAAATCTTTGCAATAGCCTATTAACATATTGTTGCTAAAGCTAACCGGTCTCTAAGAGGAATAGGTGTCTCAATTCATTTGTGCAGAAGGCATTGCCATGGCTGCAGATTTTTAAATGGAGTCATGTAAGCAAGCCTTAAATTAGTCCCTGTCATTTGCATAATGAATCAATGTGTGTGGATTGCACGTGGCTGTAAATGTTAAGTAGAGCCAAGTAATTGGAGAGACTGCATTGGTAATTATTAGTGAATGGAATACAAAGTAGCAGGGGCAGATCAATAGCATTTGGGCTTTTGTTTACGATTTAAGGGAGTATAACTGTGTTGGCCAACAAAGAAGTCTAGAATTGTCTGATGTAAGTCAATGCTGATTACAGTTTCACTTGTGTAATGAAAAAATATAATATTCTGGATGATTGGTCACTTTTACGAGGATCATTTATCAACATAAATGACTTTCTCAGTTACGTAATGATAAATATTTTGCCTTTTGCTGCTAATTCATAATCACAACATTAAGGAAACAATCTGACATTTATAAAGCTTGTTAGTCCAGTGATATTTAAGAATACCGTTTGCATTTATTCATTTGGCAAAAGGTTTTATCCTTTTTATGACTTCTATTAGTATGTGTGTTCCTTGGGAAGCTACTTTGGTAATAGTTCTACATTCTACCTGTAAGCTAGTTGTTTCTGTGGAGTTTAAATCACTTAAAGAGATTATAAGATGATGCCTTCACATCTAAATGTTTGTAAATTGTGCGCTTCTAGGTATCTGCTAAGAATGATGGCAATGCTTTATGCTGAGTTTTGTAATTCTCAAAATTTTGAATGGCCATTGACCGCAGTGAGGTTATGTAACAGACCTAGATTTCCAACTGGATTGTGTTTACAATTTTACTATGTTACTGTCTGTGAAAAGCACTGAGGGCAATATCATGTTGACAATGCTGCTCAGTTTTCAGACAATAAGAAATCTTTTAAACACTGTTTCCATATCTGAAATTAGATTACATACATTTCTAAGAAAGTACTAAATTTGGAATAAATAAGGAGGATAAAGCAGACATGTGACCCGACCTAATCAAACAAGCAAAAGTAGATCATGTGATGCCCCATTTATGGCCAGTACATGATTTTGTCACCTGGGACTTTATTTAACAAAAGATTTTGTACAGAAACATGCAGCTGCATCTAATTCGCCATTTCAAGTTTGAAACATCCACCTTACTAGATTTAAATGAACTGTCAACCGCAGGTTTAATCAAAACAACCAGATGGAAAACTAATGAGAAGTAAATGTCTTGAAAGTTAAATACCTGATAGGTTTATTCAATAGCGCTTACTTTATGAGCGACACCTTACTGGTGCGGCAGCTCTGGACGTTCATAAATTGAACCAGTTCTGGGCAGTTATCAGTGGCTAATTTAGTGGACCACAGTCTCTGAGAATGAATTTGCAAGGTTGTCCAATTAGTGGTGAAAAGTGTTGGGTTGTGAGTGCATGTCAGCAGGGAAGAGAGGGCCAGTGGAGGCGTGTCATCAATCATCTCAACAGCTTTGCTTCTGCATTGCTGGCAGAGTAGAGGCCTTGCTCAGACGGGGAACGCCACACCAACATCACAGACTGTCAGCTGTTAAGATGCCCATCATTTCCTCAGAACATTTTTCATGATTATCTTGCTAGGTTTGCTCATTTCTTGCTTAATAGATCACATAATCTTGCATTTTTCATTTGTCAGATCTGGAGAAGATTGACATCATGACATAATATTTGCAAACAGGAAGTGAGGCGATTTATAAAATGAAAGCAGGTGGCGGCTTCTGGTTTCGATCAGGAACATAATGCCTGAATTTTAATAGCAGCCATCAAACTTCACAGACTTGAACAATGCTGTTTAATTTGTAGTATTAGCACACTACTTTTATGACTGACTGAAATCTCCAAATTTTCATTGTTGCCTTTTTTCGGATAGTTGAATTGAACCCATAACAGCATCCTGAGACTATAAAAGGGCCAATAAATAAATTGTGCAAAAACTGAGATCGCAATTATTTTAGTGTGTGGCGAGGTGAGAATATGTTTTGGTCATAAGAACAAACACTTGGTTGGCCATGGTTTGCATATTGTGTGTAGTGGCAAAATGCGTGTGTTATTGTGCCAGCTGGACTGCTTTTGTGTGCTTAGCTACAGCTCTAATGCATTGGTTAAAATGTTATGTAAATGCTTACCAAGGTGTTTGAACTAGTCTTAGACCGAAAAGGCTATCTAGTGCATGTCCATAGGGTGTGTTGCCATGGTTACCTCAGTAGGGTGTCATTTTCTGTATCAGGAACACAAGAGCCGTGAAGGAAGCTCTGAGATTTTCTTTAATGCACATCACACTCCTCTGTCTTCCTTAAAGACGCCTTAACACGAACATATTTTTAACAGATCTTTAGCTGATTCATCCTTTCTTCTCTGTAGCATTTCAATTTTCCCCATTGCAGCATCACAGCACCTATCATAGTTCTTATAAAGAAAATAGTCCCCCCTGTTGACTCCCGTCTAGTATTGAAATTCTCAACAATTGTTTCTCTATTTGACTATCAGCGTGGTGGAATGCATTTGACGCTCGTCTTTGGCACAGCGCTTTTACAGCGTGGCTGGTTTGTTTAAACGCTTTTGTATGTGAATGCATTAATGTTTTAATCATACTGATTACATTTTAGTGTTACTAATCCCCTCGCGCTGTAGCTGCATCTGATTAAAGCGTTTTCAAACGCACTAGTTACTAGATGAATGTAAGTGCGCTTTCAAATCTCTGTTATGAATCAAAGACATTTGTGGGACAGACGCTAAGCTGGGCGTAATCCCTGCCAAATGGTCTCGGAGAAAGCCTACCCAATGAGGTTCAGCCCTTGCCAAAAATGGGAGAGTTTGTGAAGAGGGAATGTTCATTCAATTCCTGTATTCATCCAGACTGTATACGGGCAGGGATCTTAACTCACGGCCTGCTATATGTTTGCTAAACGTTTTCTAAATCTAGTAGTATTGGTTTACAGCTTTTCATATTGGGTTGATTTTAAGCACTTTCAATGGCAGCACAAAACCACCAAGAAAGAGTTTCCTTCACTCACTGTTTGAATCTCTCAGTGCAAAGAAACATCTGCGGTGAATAGTAGAGTTTTTCTATAGCCTAGTTCTTCTACTACATTAGGTGGCAAAGGGTGCATTGGCTTGTGAGAAATATGTCACTTAAGGAATGCAATGAGAAGAATTAGGTCATGCAAAATATGGCAGGGTCCCATTGGGCCCCCACAGACATAATTTATCCAGTATTTGTAGTAGAAATTAGCGTTAATATTGTAAGACACTTGCCCATCTCTGTTGATTTATGCACATACTGTTTGTCTCAATAGGGTTTGAGTCACAATACAGTGCTGAAAACTGAGTGCTAAAGGAAACACATGCTGTTTTTCATATTCAATGGTATTTGAATGGAGCATGTCGCAATACATTCATTCCAAAGCATCTTAACAGAAAATTGAAGTGTTAAAGTTGAGAATGTCAAAGCATCAGGATAAGAACACTTGTGTATAATTATTGTAATGATAGCTTGTATAACAGCTTTTTAATGTGCAATTTTATGACTTTAAAGGGCCCACACTGTAAAACTTGATGCATGGAGGCAACGTTAGCATCTCTTTCACTTTGACACCGTGGCATTCCGCCAGCAGTAACCGGGCATCAGAGAGATTGCCACAAAACCTGAGATTATGGAAGAGCCGCATCATCTAAAAGCAGAAAATACCACCACGCTCAACTCCAGCTGAATAGACCTCTATCTGAAAATTGAGGACAGACTGAAGGTACATCAAAATGACACAAAAAGCTAAATAGAGATTTTCACACACCCCAGTAGCTGGAAGATGTAGTGTGTGCGGTACAGAGAAGCTGATAGTCTAAATCTCTTTATTTAGTTTGCAGATCATAGCCATAGATATTTGTCATACTGTGAATAGTGCACTTGTGTCAGGCATGCAGCAGTATTATGGGATGGCATTGGGGACCGGTGCAGTTGACAGCAGCTGACAGTGCTTGAATGTCAATAAATGCTTTGTTAAATATCGCTAAGTCTATGCAATATAGCTCAACAGTTTTTAGCCTGTGCCTTTTTTCAAAGGAACCATTTTGAGCAAACACAGTTTGTAAAGCACAGTAAAATCACAAACATGGTAAAAATCTTGTAAAAGGCACCAGACAGGGAAAAAGTCTATTTTACAATTTTAAGAGCCCTACAAAATAATCCGCCACTGGCAAAACGTTTATTGCAATATAATGAAATATTTGAGAAATAATTTGAGATTAACAACAATATCAACTGCTAAAGCTTACCAGCTAAATCATAAACCATCGAAATCATAAACTAGCAAGTTTTTTTAAGCATTTAGTTTTTTAATTTACAATGCAACTGCTGAGATATTCTCAATATACATGTTGTATTTTCAAAGCTGGATAGAGTTTCACATGTTCCTGGGTCCTGGAACAATGTTTCCTACAGTCAGATGTTAGGATTAGCTTTTGGACTGGGTTAAGCTTTTATACCATTGTTATCAACCTACAGTATTATCACCCTGCTTAAGGGATAGGGTTTAGGTTTAAACTTTATATTATTGGACAGGATTGTTGTCAACAACTCTTCTCTAATATGACAAAAAATGAGGATATTTATTATTAGTTTTTTTTTTTTAATAATGAATATACAGCTTTCTGGTTATGACAAGGTCTAGAATAATTTATTGGGTATACATTGTGAGTGGAGGGTGGGTCTTTATATAATGTTGTGAACAAAAGGGGGGCCTTGAACTGAAAAAGGTTGAGAATAACTGTTATATGTCATTCAGTCTTAAATATTACAGTTATTTTATTTATTTGTGTGTGTGTGAGAGAGGGAATGAGACCTCACCATGAAATTGGCAGTAATTGGAAAGATAAATATGTCTTAAATATAACCAAATTCAGTCTAAATGCCCACAGGCAAATATCAACAATGATGATTTATTGAGAATCTGTTACACATAATTGATGATTGATGATCATATATGATTTCTGCAAATTTTAGATTAGATTAAAAATATGGCTTACCAAAACGCTTTCCTCCTTGACTTACGTGTAAAATGGATGAAGCATACACCATAAAAAACACAAACTGAACGTTAGGAGACATGTTTAGAACTGTTAAATTGCCAGGAGGGTATTGTTATCGTCTTACAGATGTGTCTTAGGTGAGTGAAAACTGAACACGGTGTAAATCATAAATGAAAACTTTAAATTTGTCCTTTGAGAGGTAACACTGTAATAACCATAACTATTAGCTATCTGATGGTTTGGACTTGGAGCACAGATGGCTAGGGGAGCCTGAGATCCCTGGTGTATTATTTGATGTATTTTTGCCAGTTTGAATGGGTAATTTTGACACAGGAGATACAGTGTTCATTTAAAATAGCAGATGTTGAGATAATATTGTGCGTGTATGTGCGTGAGAGATATAGAGGTAAATGGTACTTAGCTGCTAAATTTGGTTAGGTGTTGTTAATAAATGAAGGAAAAATGCATATTATATGGCAAAAAAAACTTATTTAGAAAGTATATCAGAGCCTACGAGCAGTAAGGCAGCAGTTTAAATGCTTCACCTCATTCAGTAATCTTTATTAGTTTTAGGCTATTGCCTGGTGTTTGGCAGCCACTGCCCTCAGTTTCCATGTCCGTGTGTGTCCAGACGTAATTATCATCATTTCTCATTGCTAAGGACACTTATGGGAATATTGCCAGTTGGTATTCAACACATTAGAGAGTCAATATTATAGCCTGGCTTTGTTATTTAATCTGTTGTTGAGAACTTGTGGCACATTGTTAGACAAGATTTTGTTGGCTAGGATCAATTTAATCTTATTTTAATCCTCGGTTTTCACGAAAGAGTACCTCGCTTGCATTACCAGCTTTCTGGCACCTGCAGCATCAGCTGAGCATTTCATGTGGTCAACATCAAACTGGTTATGTGAAATAAAAATGCAAAAAACAAAAAAACAAAATAGGGCTGCGAAAGTTAATCACAATTGACTTTCAATTTCAATTATGAAAACAAACTAATCAAAAACGATTTTCTGCCACATTCTGTTTCACATAGATTCTCTCATTTCTTTTTGTGTGTATATTTATTTATTTATTATTTATTTGTTTTCAGTTTATTTAGTTGTTAAAAAGACAAGTGTTATTATTCATTTTTTTATTCAGCAAATATGTAAAAAAGCAAGTTACTTTCAAAGCAAGTAAGTAATCGTGTTAAATAATCAAATTAATACTGGCCAAAATAATTGCGATTATGACTTTTGTTGTAATCGAGCAGCCCAAATGTAAATATGTAAATAAATTCCCAGGCACTTTAGTTTGAATAGGAAGTTGCCCATCCTGATATTCCATAACCAAAACTCTGTGATACTGGCCTTAGATAGCCTGTCTCTGTCATACAATTTGCTATAGTAATATAATTCCTACGTCCTTGATATGTAGGTATTGAGTTGATGTTACAGTTATTGTGAAATCAGAACAGACTATTTACTTACCTATTTATTAATTTTTTCTGGTCTCATGGTGAATGATTCATTTGTGCACTGTTCCATAGAAAAAAAATCTTCATTGTTAATTAAAACAACAATAATAATAACAGTAGAAAAACACGCTCTAAAACTTTCTGCTGACTTCGTCATGACAGAACAAGCAGGGAAAATAACTCGACATCTTTCAACCATCTGTTTGCTTCTAGCTGCAACTACCACAAGAAACAAGTGCAGAAAACACAGGGATGGCTGGAAGGTGTTTTTAGCTGTTTCCTTCCCAAAACCTTGTTCTGTATCCCCAAACTACCCTGCTTGCAGAACCACTGGCTTGAATTTTTTCACTTTGAAGAGATAGAGAAATAGCTGAAAAGTTGTGGTTTTGTTGGAGGCATTTTACTTTTGAATGCCTCAGAAATATGAGGCAACACAAAATGGGGTTTGTTTAGCATTTTTCATGTTTTAAAATGTTTTAGTAAAACCATTTGGGTATATATTTCAGTTCAACTAGTACTGTTATATTGGTTCATGTAAATGAAAATGGTTTATGCTACTGTATCTTGATATACAGAGTGATTTTTGATCATTTTTAATTGTGGTATTTTCTTACAGTATTTTACTTTTGAATCTTGGTTCAAAATGATTTCTTTGACTGAACAAAAAGCCTGCTTTTAAGCCATTTCAGAGCACATACATAAATATCAAGATAATTATAGTATAGAAAAGGTTAAAAGATAATTAGCTATACTGACAGCCTAATAGGCAGGTACCATGCATGTGCACATACAGATATTATTATGATTTTTAAAAGGAATGAGATGTAGACGTTAATGTTAACATATTAATGCGTGTTCACTTCTTAACTCCTCCCATAATCGCCTGATTCGATTCTGGTATGTACCGCCCATTTGTTTAGAATCCAATCATTTCTTGAAGGATAAAATAATGTAGTTGATGTTAGTTTCAGAATATGCTAAGATATTTTAAAAATCAAAAGTTGTAACTGTTAACAGTTATAGACATCTTAATGCACAGTAAACATGAACAATTGTATTGGGATTAACTAAAATTAACAAAGATTAATAACTGCAAAAAAACTATATTTTTAGTTCAGGTTAGCTAACTCATGTACTAATGTTAACAAATACAACTTTATTGTAAGGTGTTAAGGAATATTCTATTTAATTTAAAAATGTGTTATATTTTTGTGTGTATTGTGTGTTAAATGTGTTTCACACATTTAAGATTTTTGTTGAAATGGAGAAAACAGAGAGAATAACATACATTTTTTTGCATTCAGTGAAGTAAATTCCTGACTGTTTTATAACCAGATCATTCACAAAAAACAGCATCTGTGTTTAGCAGAACCCATCTCCACGTCCTTGCCAGTAAGCAGTTACCTGAAGTGAATCATTCAGCTGGATAGACCGATCAAAAGACCAAAGAAAATCTGGGTCAATGCAAAATGAAAAGAAAATACAGTTTAGATTACAGAACACGCAGCGTACATCTGGAGAAAATCAGCTGTAATTGGTGAAGCTAACCGTAGTCAGTGTTTAAAGGATGTACAGGTTCAGTGCGTTTGACCTCTCTTGCTCCCTTGTAGGCAAAATCAACGTGCTCACTCACGCTTTAAGCCAAAACAAGACAAAGGCCTCATGAATCTGCTCGAATCAGAAATCATGTTTGGAATCAGAAAACGGCAGTTGAAGACCTCATCAGTGTTTCACAATTTGGAAAACCTCTGCGGTTTCTAAAAAGATCATGAGATGAAAAATCCCACCGAGGGTATGAAGAGGTTTGCCCTCATGAGCTTCACAGAGCAGAGCTTTGAAGTGATGAATAAAGATGATTAAGGGAAATTTCAGCGAAAGAGGAAGAACAAACATGACTTGATTACGGCCTCTTCTCTCTGCTGAGAGAAGACGCGGAGAGCAGATGCTTATTTAAATTGGTAACAAAGCGCAGTGGTTGGAAAGCGCACTGCATTTGGATGCAGAATGCATAGGGCTGCAGTGGTCTCTGCTGTATATTTTTCCAAACATTATTTTACAGAGAAAAAGTTGTGGTCAGCACAGTGACTTGCTGAAGAGGCCATTAGAACAGTATGTTCTTTATAGTATGTGCGGGTGCAGTATGCATACATACATCACTACATCCGCCATGTTTTCATTGTCAAGTGACCTAGCTGTTCATTCACCAATGACATACTATCAACAGATGTTGTTAAACAATTATAATATAACTCTGAGGAATATGTTTCTTGGTACCTATATCACTTACATTCAGAAAGGGCTGCCGGACAGTTTTACAGTATTTTAAATTGATTATCTTTTTGAATTTGGCAGCTGCTCAGCTTCCATGGCCTTGTGGGATAGAATAGTTCATCCAATGCATGCTGAAAAATCAAACTGTTTTTCTGCATACTGTGCCTACTGTTTTTGCATACTACATAGTATGGATGTAGGTGATTATGAACGCAGGTCAGGTATGTTCGACTTGGAGCGGCACTGCAAAACTAATCAGCATATGACATCAAAGTTTCAAGAGCTGAATTATTTCCCTCTACATCTTCCTTTTACACACACACACACACACGCACACACACACCCAATAGTCCAGAAGTTCAAAGACATAGCACATCCCAGACGGTGCTGGGATGAGGTCAACCGTACACCTTTTCTCACCTGGTCCTACCAGGAAGCACAAAGGAAATGTAGCACATGCAGAGGTCCGAACTCTTTCACTCAGCGTATCCTACACCTCAGTGGGAACCACTTATTCCTTTGTAAGGAGGTATTGTGAAGTATGTCTGAGAAGATCTACAGGGTGCTGTGACACCAGATGCCCTGCTGTTTTAGGGGTCAGGAGTGAAGACGAAACCTTCAGTATAAATGATTCTCGCATGTAGAGCAGTCTGTCTGAGGAGGTGCCAAGAGTCCATCTATACTGTAATGGAAAATCAAAAGATGTTACAGGATTCTTTCAGGTTTAACCAAATAATGTTAAATTAGTGTATTTTTTAAATCCATTCATTAGTAATTTAGTGAGTTTATAACTTCTGTATAGCATTTTGTAAAAACAAAAGTTTTTGTTCTTGTTAACAGTTAGTGACTTTTGCTAGTTTCTTTTTTTTTATTACATTAATTAGATTATAAATATTTTAGGGAGCCATGATAATAATAACAACAATAAATTAATAATAATGGTCTACTGATTCAGCCTGTGGGCCAGGTTGTAATATTAATTGTTAATATTATGTTAAAATAAAAGAAATCTTAATAGTACTTATATTTCATGTGATAATAATAAAACATGAATTAGTGTTTCAGTGGTTAATATTGTATGATTCAGAATATTGTATGCAACATGCAATGTGGCATTATGAAATGGTTTTAATTCAGGATGTTGTACTCTGGAAGCTGAGATAAATTTTTAATAAGATCTGCTCTGAATCACATATCGTTCTCCAGTGGGCTTCTTCCCATGCATAACGGTAATACTTCTTACCACACACGGCACCGTCTGCCTGCAACCCTCATAGAAATGTTTCCTCAGCTGTATCATCTTCTTAAATCTTGTCTCATCATTCTGTCTTCATTTTGTCACAAGCCCAGGAGAAAAAATTAAATCCTGCTTCGTAACATCAACTGCGTTTTTGCTTTCCTGAGTGGCATGAGAACATGTCCAACATTGCAAAAAAATCCAATTGACCGTGAGAAACTAAGCAGAGACCTAAAAGTTACTGACGGGTGAGCTGACCTCCAGTTCACCTGTGACCTCAGGAGCAACTTGTGTAAATAACCCT